>JBBYHH010432206.1:0-11538 GCA_038382905.1 Daphne laureola
CCACTATTCCTATCCCGGAAGCATTCAAAATAGTTGAGACAGATGCGAGTGAACTGGGTTATGGAGGAATATTAAAACAGAAGATAGATGGTAAATAAAAATTAATTCGATTCACATCAGGAGTTTGGAATCAGGCCCAACAAAACTATGCCATGATAAAGAAAGAAATTCTGGCAATCGTTCTTTGTATAAACAAGTTCGAATAAGATCTCTTAAATAAAAAATTCTTGATTAGAACATACTGTAAAGCAGCAAAAAGTGTTCTTCTTAAGGATGTGAGAAATACCAGAGGTCCAGACGAATTTTTTTTTCAAGAAACTGGAATTTCTAAGCTAAGGATCTACAAAGTTTGGTCACCAGAAGAATGGTGATTACCCCATACCAGAAAAAAGTTTCTCAATGAGCAATACAAAAACCATGCTTATTCATACTGAGATTACATCCAAGCATGAGATGAAATTTTTAATTTTCAAAATTTAGAGAATAAACACTCATGGATGATTCTTTTCAAATCTAACCAGAAGAAATTTCCAAATTGGTTTCACATTTGGTTTGCCAAGAAAGGATTGATCTCAGATCAATTCTCAAAAGAAGTTAAGAAATCCTTCGACGAATTTGTTGAATTCAACAAACACAAGTCACAGAAAAACATAATCTCCTATGCAGAATTCTATTTTTTGGTCCTCTATCGTATCTCTTGTCCAGTGACATTGCAAAGTCGATCAAGAATAATATGTTTCTGTTCTGGAGAGGGTATGAGTTACCCACTAGTGGGACAAATGCGTCATCAACTCCTATCTCCTAGAAAATATCACGCTCAAGGTCATCGAGATGTACGAAGCTCTAAATGAAGAAATTTTTGATGCAGTTTTGGGAAAGCTCTATTCCTAATCAGAAATGACATATATCCCTTTGGAAGAGATGAAGGAGAAGCTAATGAAATTAGCTATAAGATCTGTCCAGGAGCAAAATATCAAAGCTGCCCAATAAAAGTTGTCCAGCTGCCTCAATCAAGAAGGACCCATCACCAAGAAATAATGGTTTTCTGACATAACCATATGACTAGTGGGGCAAGATTCTCACTCAGAAAAGAAAAAGATGAAAAAGCATTATCATCAATAATGCTTTCCAACAATGAGAGCATTATTCCTCAGAAGAAGATAAGGGAGTCACTTCCCTATAAATAGAAGGCTTCAGAACAAGAGAAGGCATCCATAATTTTTTCTCTGAAAATACTTATCTCTCTGCTTCTCTCAGTTCATGTGTTGAACGCATTTCTATTCAGAAATCCAGTTCAAATATTGTTCTAGTTCTTTGCTTGCTTTGGAGTTAGTTTGTATGTGTGTAGTTGTTGTGCTGTTGTACGTGTGTAGCTGTTAGAGCTTTGTGTGGTTCCATCCATCAGCCTTATTTCTTGTTTCTTGTTTGTTGTGAACGTCTGATACTCACCAGATTGCTGTAAGTTTGAATCTTTTATGTTATAATCCCAGTTGTGTGTGATTTTATTTCATTTTGTGTGCTTTTATAGTATTGCTTGGGTTCAAGTTGGTATGAGAGCCAAGTTATGGCATAAAAAGAACATTTAACATAATAGAGGACTTATCTGAACTTTGTTAAAAAGTATAGTGCCCATTTATGGTAATAGGACCTCAAAAAATAAAAAACTTAAAATATAGGACTCAATTAGGTCAAATACTTAAAATAAGACTCAAACAAGTCAACAGTACTTAAAGTAGGACTGAAAACGAAATTAACTCTTTTATCTATTGGTACTACTTGGGTTCGAGCTCGAATTCTCTCGATCCAATATGGCAATATGTTAGGCTTGAGCTCGACTCGAAGTTGGCTCGAGCACAGCTCGATAGGTCCGTTTTGGAACTTTCTAAACTATATTATAATTAACAAATACTCACTCCATCCCTTTTTAATAGTTACGTTTTTTTTTTCAATATTTAATTTATGTATTTTTTTCTTCTATATTTCGATATATAAAGTTAGGTAACATATACAGATAAGACAAATCAATGTGTCTAGTGTTTAGAAATATTTTTTTCCAATTTTTATGAGAAACTTATTCTTAGTAAAAAATTAAGTTAAACAAAAATTCAAAAGTCAAATGTAACTATTAAATGGGCACAGATGGAGTAATAAAAAATATAGTACAAGATACCATCAAAGTTTATACAACTTAAATACCCAAATTGATAATTTTCTACTAATCAAATGATTTTTTTTTTTTAGGAAATGAGGGGATACACCTCCTCTGTCATTTCATTGAAATAAAAAACCCAACGACACTTACAAATCAATATATGAGGCTTTACATAAAAACAGGCAACTGAGATACAAAACTATATGTAAGAAATCACTATCTATCTCTTTGGTTAACACACTACCTGCAAAACATAACAACTCAGGATTGGAAAACCTGTACAATATCAAACCCTGTCCTAAGCTGCACTAGCTCTGTACATTTCTTCACCACCAACATCCAATCTGAGCGAGTTCTGGAAAAAAATCAATGATTATTATTAATAAAATACTACTATACCTAACATCAATTGTAAAATAGTTAACAAATTCAAGAGGTTTGATATGTATCGATAAGTATCGATACTCGATAAGACCGATGATCGTTGGGCTCGAGTTTGACTTGTTAACTTATCGAGCTCCAATTTAGACTCGAACTCGATAAATATCGATTTGATAAGCTCAACTCGAGCTAGAGCTTGAACTACCCTTTAAAAGGCCTACATGCATAACTTGTTGGGAGTGTCAATGTCGACGGATCCACCAAATGAGATGTAACATATGATAATATGTTCATATATGTTGTTGAAAGCTTAAATTAATGAGAAAAGAAATTAACCACGATCATATGTATGTGGAACAAGTCACTAATGAACATCACCAAAGTAATTGCATATATATAGATGAATCCAATTCTTCCATCCCCAAATTCTCATATCCCCATGTGCCCTCAAATCAAACATTGTCACATGTATGTGAAAGTAGTATTAATTATAATTTAAAAAAAAAAAAATACACATGGTAATGTTTGATTGGATGACACATGGGGATAGAGAGATTTGGGGATAGAGGAATTGGATCCATATATAGATGGTTTGTTTAGAAAGTCAGGCTTCAGTATTAGGTGACCTTGACTACAATAATAAAATTGAATGTAAGATCAGAAAAGTTGATAGAGCATAAGGATACTATCACTTGTGGGATCCCACTATCCACAAAGTTTCATCAGTATAAAATAATGTTACATGTTCCAACGAGAAGAGTTTGAAGAGAATGAAAATTTGATTTGACCGGTTGAACAAATCTCTATACGTTTTGAAAAGACATCGAGGTGTCTGTATAAGAGATTTAATTCCTTCACCATAAACCTACTGCTTTAGAAGCTCTATAAATATAGTGCAAACATCCATACAATATTTGCATCCCACCAGAAGCAAAGCTTCTCCAAACTTGTCTATATATCACTCGTAGAAATTAGAGAGTTTATAGTTATTTTACTCCCGACTTAGAGAGATTATTACCATTATTTCTCCTTAAGTTAGAGAGATTGTAAATTTTATTTTTACATAGTGGATTTCCTCTATTTGTGTCTATAGTTTTTTTAACCTTACAGGTTTTTACATAAAATCTGTATATCAATCTATTCTTCCTAATTCTCAAATTCATATGTTATAATTTTCTTTAAGCGGCACCACCACCACGAATTCCGCAACACTTACTTTATATTTTTACCTCCTAGTAATAATATTCCTTAATCTCTATTCATTAACTTTTATCGAACAAGTGAGTAGTTAGTTAGGTTGTCAAATGAGGAGTTTGGATTGTTGGTTTGAAAGTTAGTAGTTGATAAAAAACACTCTGCAGCTCACCTGCCCGTTTAATACTACGAGGGAGGCTTCTTAGTTTCAAGTAGGTTAACGAAGGCCCATAAAATGTTTGGACTTTTGGGCTGGGCTTCACGAATCTCAGCGGGCCGTGTTGGATCCATAGCCCATACACAAATCTGAGTCGAAAAACACTATAATGGACTGTCATTTTCAGTAATTTCACCGGCACCACCAAAGAGTTACAATCAAGGAAGGCAATGTCTCCACGTAAAGGAAGAAAAAACCAGACCAGTAAAACACCAGAAAGAACAATCCAAATGGTTAAAGACAAAACCAGAATTAACTAACAACAACGTCATTGATTTGATGATGGAAAAACCAAAGCTTCCATTTTTGGATCAAAGATAAGAACTTTGGTTTGACAGTTAAAGAAGAGGAAGGAAGGAAGGAAGAAGAAATGGGTTACATTGGAAAGCTAGCGTTAGCGTTTCTTCTCCTCTGCTACACAACACAGTGCACTCCCAACACAAAAGTCGTCCAAGTTCTGTGCAACTCCGGCGTGTACACTGCCGGCGACCCTTTTAACATCAGCCTAACCTACGTCGTTCAAGAACTGCTGATGGAGACGCCGGCACGAAAGGGTTTCGATTTCTACAACTTGTCACCATTTCCAAATGCTTTTGCGTTTGGTCATGGTACCTGTACTGCCAATCTCACCACCTCAGATTGTAGCAAGTGTCTAGTAGCCGCTAGAACAGACATGTTTGGGACCTGCCAGAACAGGATCGGTGCTCGGTCTGTGCTGGTTGATTGTGCCATTAGGTACGAGCAATATCCTTTCACCAGTTAATGATGCAGGGAGGTTCCGTAGCGTGAAATTCATGAAATTTGAATAAGATTGATTGTTCTGTTCTGAATGTATTCTGTGTGACTTTTCTGTTTCAAACTTTTCTCCATTGTCATCGCTATGAAAGATTGTAAAGTTTGGATTTTCAGTACACAAAGATTGTAACTTTCTGCTTCTTGATTTGTTTATGACAGAAGGTAACATACAAAGTGCTCTAATCTTGCCCAACTATTGACAAAACATTTGGTAAAATGAAAAACCTGGAATGTTGAGTGAGCAGCATAATTAGTTCGGAAACCAGCGTTTCTAAGGATTTTCAATACGCTGTTAAGAGATCCATCTGATCCATCTTCACCTCCGCCCGTTCTTGGAAATAGCAATGCCTGAATGAAACACCAAGTCAACAACACAGCTTGCAATTTGAAGAAGCATTTGTTGCAAATTTCACTTACACTCTTGTGGTCTTGTGTCGAGCCCACCGGTGACCAGAATGGAACACCACCGCATCTGCATCCTTCCAGCAGCGGCTTTGCCATGAAGCATGCACCAAAAATGGAGCTTTGTAAGTTGTAGGTTGGACCGCCACGGCAGGTTCTCCCGATTGAGTAACCCACAAAGGTAAGTCTCAAGCTTCTCCAGCAGATCGCTTGCATTGAACCTGTCATCATACTTAATCAAAAAAAAGAACCTGTCATCATCATCATCTACAGCCTCATTAATGCATAAAGCTTTTAACTTTCCTTCACAAATGAACACATTATTATCAGAATCGCTATACTGAACAAGTTTTAGAAAGAAAATTGGGATAAACTTGGCAAGTTGCAACCTTTATGTTCAGATTACTCATGGATTTTTTTTAAAGTTTTCATCTTCAAATTTTCTTTATAAATGCTTAATCATATAACTAACAATCAAGTAATGGAAACCTTCAAAACAAGATTCTCTAATTCAATACTTCCTCCGTCCCAAAAAAGAATGCTCTATTTTGTTTTGAATATTTAATCTATAAGTTATTTTCTTCGACTTTTTGATATTGAAAATAAGAAAATGTATATGCAAATGATAAATGAATGTTTGAAGTCTGTAAATATATTTATTTTAATTTTTAAAACAAATTTTCATATCAATAATTTAGATAAAAAACAACAAAGAAAGTCAAATGGAACATTTTTTTAGAACGAAGAGAGTACCAATGATAATGTGTCAAGAGGTTGCAAATTTTATGAAATCACTTAAGAGTTAGTTATATGATCAAATATTGCAAATTTCCAGCAAGTAAACGGAAGATAAAGGTTGCAACTTGCCCCATCATGCTGGTTTCGTGTAAAGTTGAGATCTTTGTCATCGTTTCAGCCTCCAATGGAAAATGGAGGAGCTTTGAGAGCTACGGGAGTACTGCATTGTCCAGTCAAGTACAGCCATGGGAATGGCAATATTAATTACTAACAAATTAAGGCGAGAAAGTGAACCTATCAAACGAGAAATACATTCCCATCATTCCATCATTATCAGAAAATTGATTCAGCAAATGGGGAGGGAAGAACGAACAACGTTAACCAGATAGAGTAAATGCAAGCCATGTCTTTTGGCTACAAAAGTCGCTCCATCAAATTCAAAGCTTCAAATTACACATGATCTGATCCTATAAAAAATTATTTGCTCTTATGGATTGGTGTAAGCATACAACTATCAGTAGATTTAAGGCTTAAAGACACATCATTCATTACCCTGAACTATGATAAAGTGGACAAATAAGAACCTGAACAAAAAATGATACAGATAAAGACCTGAATTATAAAAAAACGATGCAGATGGGGGTCTCATTCAAACCCTTATTTGCATTGTTTTCCCAAAGTTCATGTCCTTATCTGTATCGTTTTTTGTTCAGGTCTTTATTAGCCCACTTTGTCATAATTCAGGATAGTGATGTGTATTTAAGCCTACATTTAACGTCACAGAACACTTCAAATGAAAAGGCTCATCAGTTGATTTCTTTTGACCTAGCCTTCATGATCTTCCATACCATTGTCAACCTACTATCAGAACTTGTTTATGATATTTGTAAACTTCAATTTACCTAAATCCATACCCCTACAGAAAGGAAGTTTCTTAATTACTCTTGTCTTACTACTACAAACAAAATTGAGACTTTTGCAACAGGAAGGAAGGAACCTTCTAGCTGAGCATCTTCCAGAAAGTTGTGATGCGAGAAAATGTACCTTCATTCATTTACAGACGTAATACCAGAAACTGATGAAAGCAGTAATGCTGCTTAAGATGCAAAATCTGTCCCACCGGCTTTCATTTCTCATCTTCTCCTCTTTCATCTCACTCTGAACTTTGGAGTACAAGTGGCACGACTCCAAAACTTCACTGTAGTTTTTGCTTCTGTTACAGCTAAGTGCTTCCTTCAGAATAAGCAAGCTGTTTCTTCCATTAACATGAGCTCCCTCCATGTCTTCAAGTTGCATGCTCAGCTCTGTCAACTTCAGGGTTGTTTCAACATTATCTCCATCAGTGTGAACGACTCTGAACTTCATCAGAAGAATGCATTCCACTACTGGACATGGAAGGATATCTTTGGCCGGAAGTACTGATCCAAAGCGTATAACAAAATCCTTGTCTGTCGGCCAGTGCCGCTGCCCACCGAGAGGGCTCCAGCTCGCTAAATTGGCCGCTTGCTTTATCTTTCTGTTGACCACGATCCAGCTAAGCCGTAGGCCATCACAGAGCTCCCTCCAAAGCTTCCCATCTTTCCTCTCTTTCTCCATAGATGTAATTTGTGGCAGGCCATCAGAAACATTAAGGATAACTTCACTCTCACTCTCATCATCTATGGCTGCATAGTTGAGAAGATCAATCCGGAATGGACAGCTGTAAAACCAACCGTAGAATCCATTTGCATTCGGGATACCCCACAGGACTTTTGAACAGATTGTTCTGTTTTTGTACCTGACATCCACGATTGAAACAAAATCGGAAGGTGAAACACTTTCAAGCCCATCAGAATCACCATAATACTCAGCTTCAGTCCACTCATCAGGGTATTCCATAAATTCATTCCGCTGATACTCTTTGACTTCCTTGTTAACAATGAGAGGGAAACAATCAGCATAAAACTTTCTGAACCCACCAATCGATGATATCAAACTTCTAACATCATCGCTGTTGGTTGAAGGCCACATCTCAGAACATACATGTTCCCATAACCTCTCCTCTCTCGACATTGAAGAGAAGGCTGCACAAGCGCATGCTGCACTGGCCAATGTTGGCCCATCAAGACGCCTTAGTATATCATAGAATATATCACTGCTCAAGGATGCCATGCTCTCAACCTGAGCAACTGACATACACACAGACCCTGGTAAACAAAAAGAAAAGTGAAGCTATCAGAGACAAATTAAGTTGAACGGTTTCACACAACGAAAAGGAAATCATTCAGCAGACAAAGCAGTGTAAGAAAGAGCACAAAAGTCCACTTGAAAAAACCGACACTAAATCACAAGGAATTCACAGGAATAAGAAAAAACTACAATGGGGAAAAGAAACCCGAAGCTCAACCTCACAAAGAAGGATAAGACGATAGACCAGGAGCGCATCAGCGTGAAGAAGCTTTACAACAAAAGGATAGGTGCTTTCAAAATATTCTGAGGCCTTGGGTAACAAATCAAGTTCATCAAATATCAGCAAAATCCAAACACTTTACCCTCTTAAGGAATAGGACCCTTGAATATTGCGTGCGCATTATGGACTAATCTCAAGAAGTGCAAGGAAGGTCACCAATACAAAGCTACAGTCAAAGAAACAAACATGCAAGGACACACAGCATTGATCCAGACCAACATACAAAGAACTAGGAGTTTCTTTTCATCAGGAGAGAAACATAGAGCAGAACATCGCAGAAAAATCCAAACTTTTAGTGCAGCATGAGGGACTGCAGATTTTACACAGAAATTAGGCGGAGAAAGCACAAGAATCCTTGCAAACCAAATCATGACAGAGAAAAGTTAATTCAGCAACAATCAAGAGCATTTCCACTACAGAGATAACATAAGATGGCCAAACAAGCAATTCAATTTAGCCCCAAACAATAACCACGAAAGGGAGGGGAAACGGAAGAATCAGAAACAAAAGAACGGACCTTTAAGTCGCAGCGAATCACCAAAATGAAAGGAGAAGACAGCCCGCGAATCGAATGAAACAGAGACGGTAAAAGATGGAGAAGTGAGAATCAGTTAATTGGGAAGAGAATATTCAAGTTCAACTCGTATATCAACGGGTCGCCGGTCACTTTCGGACTACAATCTCTCTCGGATATATTTCCCGGAAGGTTTCACGGGTTCCATTAAACTTCAAACCCCATCAGCTCTTACCCGTCGGTAACTCAGATTAAAAAAGATTTTGGTGAAAGGATAAGGTTTCAGCTAAAATTTAAATCAGATATTTATCTCAGTACCTTCTGCATTTCTCTCGATTCCAATTCTTTTGGATAGATTACAAAAATGTGTCCACGGATTCCGTGAAATATTTCCTCTTTATTTTTTAAAATCTATAATTACTCATGAGGTTTAATGAAATCTTCAGTTATTCTCCCTAATCTTTTATGTTTTAATTGATCATTAAAAATTTTAAGATTAACTACACTTATCATCATTAATATTTTTTACTTTAACATTTCAACCACAACATTTTTATTTCTCTCATTTCTCTCTTCCAAACCGACCACCCTACCTAACCTCGTCGTCGTCTGGTCACCGCCATGACGCAGATGAGCTCAAGCCATAGAAACCCAGCTTGAGCGCCGCAGACTCTAGACTTCCTCTGCATTTCCTCCGCCGACGACAAAACTTCTCCTTACTCGCATCTAGGGTTTGTTCTCGCGTTTGCGAGCTCCTGTCCATGTTTCCGGTGTTGTTCCTATATGTTGGGATCAAGTACATTGGAGGTTTGAGGTTACTTTCGGTCCTTCTTTGGCATTTGGCATTACGAGGGTTCCTCCGCCACCAGGATGCAGTGATGGAGCTGTTGGATCTCACCTGTTCTCATCACTCTGTTATTCGAGCCTCGTGGCGGAGTCTCCCGACCATGACTTTTTCATTTTGTCGCGTCGTGGTCTCGCTCGGGGCTCGTCCAGGGCTGTTAGGCCCAGGCTTTGTGGCCTCGACCAAGGCAGTTTTGTGGTGGTCCGCACTCTCTCTACTAGGTCCGATGGTAGCGGGTTCTGAACCAGCTTTGGTAGGTTGTAGGTTGCCCTCGATGAACTGGGCAAAACAGAAACTGCCTAATTGTAAGGCGAAGATTGAGGTTTGGTGTGACTGGTTTTCATTGTATTTTTGTCGGTAAGATCCATTTAGCTGGTGTCGTGGGATTGTTTGAACTTTTGTTGGGGTCAACATGGTCGTGGTACTCGTTCAGAACGTAGATGCAAGCGTGTGCGTATTTCAGCAATGGACGAGTTGAATTCAGGTACGACAGGGGCGAGCGACAACTCTCTCTGTCTGGAATAGTGAATTGTAGTGTGCTGGGTGGATGGGGTCCAAAGTGTCCCTTGTGTGGTAGTAGGTGTGAATCGACTTGGGGATTCGGGTCCTTGATTGGGATGGGCGGTTGGTTACGAGGATTATTGGTTGCCGGGTGTTGTTGTGCTTTGTGGTTTCCTTTACCGATCTCTCTGCAGAGACCATGCATAATTAAGCTTGTTTGTAGCGGCCTTGGTGGAGGTTGATTGCTAATGTACTCTCTCGCATATGTTGCGGTTAGAGATCTGTCTCAAGCCCGATGACTTCTTTACAGGTTCTACCGTGGGGTGAATCTCATGCAACAACTGGTCCTTTCTCAACTATTGGTCTATGTACCCTTTGTGCTCTCCTCAGATTTGTGTTTTTTGTTTCATGTGCTGCTACTTTTATTTGTTTCTCACGTCCTTTGTCTTTGGTTTTGGCGTTTATGTACTTTTTCACTCATCATTGGTTAAAGCATCAGAATAATTTCTCGGGGTCTCGAATTCTGCTTAGTTTGTTTCTCAGGCTAAAAGTTGTTTGTTATTGAATGATATTCATTCGCTTCCAAAAAAAAAAAAAAAAAGACAACAAACAGTTTTAGGCATTAACGATTCAAAACTTATCCAACAAGTGCAATATTATCCAATTAATCGATTACTTATCCGATGGCTTGGTTAACACAATCCACCTTGTTATTTGTGAATTTCTTCCAAATTCAATTTAATTTACATGAACATTCAAATATCCGCCAAACTGCAGAGACCCAAATGCGAAATTTAAATGCTGAGAATTCCTCTTAATCCTATTGTCTACGAGGACCTGCTTATAAGATGAAGAATGACTAAATATAAAAATCTAACCATTCATATGGTTTTGAGTATGTTTTTTATGTCTACTTACTTCATCTTCAAGAAAATTTGTTTTAATTTGTAATAGTATTTTAGGTACCAACAAACAACACATCTAAACCTGAGCAAATCTTGCTAATAATACAATAAACAAGTTGTCACTCATATTATGAAGAACTAGCGAGACATACTCCTACAACTGCCTAAAAAAACTTAAGAGCATTATAAGTACTCTCACATATAGAAAATGGAGATAAAGTCCGCTCCCAATGAATAATTTTTTTTTTTTTAAAAGACAACTACTTATTTTATTTAAATATATAAAGAATAACTCCAATTTTAGTTCTCTAGATTTTATTCAGGTGAGAGAACACCAAATTGATGGGAGCAACACACATGGCTACTTCTGGGGGTGGGGGGGGGGGGGGGGGGGGGGGGGGGGGGGGGGGGGGGGGGGGGGGGGGGGGGGGGGGGGGGGGGGGGGG
>JBBYHH010432317.1:0-11536 GCA_038382905.1 Daphne laureola
AAGTGTTGTCACTTTTAGCTTTTTTGTATAGATTAAGATTGTCTTTTCTTACTAACTCATTTTACATAAATTCCATCATTACCTTTTTCCAAACTCATTCTCACCCCTTCCAACCCACTCTCTAGACTTTATGAGTGAGTGCATGTGTAAGGATAAAAGTGGAATAAAATATAAAACGCAAATGTGAAAGGGCCATTTCATCTGGAACAAAAAAGTTTTGATGCCGTGACAATACATTTGAGACAAAGGGAGTAAAAAATAAAAGAACGCAAACTAACCTTCAACTTAAATGTCAGAACAAAACCAAGTTCCTTGTTCATGCGAACAGCAGGAGGTTGTTTACTTAGATCGAGTCCAGGTCTGTCCGGTCGAGTAACTCCTGCTGAGCTCACATGCACAAACCTGAAGTGAAGAAACAAATAATAACGAGTAAAATAATCTCCTCATTCTATGAACAACACACTGCGACAGTAAGAAATACGCAGGAAAGCCTTAATTGCTAAAGAAAGTTTTATTGTTAGACCTTGGTTGAATAGGCTCCTTCAAGTAAGATCGAATGGTAGATACAGAGAGCTCAAATGGGCCTTCAGAAAATTTCGGATTTAGTTTCCCGTCATACTCAAATTTGCTGACCATAAGCTGTAATATTTTAGATCCCTTGTCAGCAACATTGCTAATGCCTCATTTGGTTGACTTAAGCCACTAGTTTAAATCAGTGGCTTAAGTCGAACTAAATCAAGTATATGATATTTCTTCTGTAATTCACCCTAAGATTCGATAAATATGTGTTAAAAAAACAATAAAGTTACTTAATTTGACAATAACTTTTAAATTCTATTCACATAAATGACTTAATTCAATGGAGGCAAAAATGACTTAAGTAGAATAATTCATTGGATTAAGTCATATACGTAATTAAAAAAATAAGAATTCATTCTCGATTCAAGTAAATTTACTCTTTTTAAACATATTTTTAACAGTTTCAGGGTAAATAAGAAAATATCCTATAGTACTAGTAATTAATAGCTGATTGCTTAAGCCAGCCAAATGCGGCATAAATCTCATAAAAAGGAACAAAGTGATTAAACAAATATTACAGACCTGCAGAGACAGAATGCTGCTGGAATCAAAGGGTGGGGAATCAAATACAGTTCGTGCTCGAAATACAGGCCTCAATGAAGAGAATGGCAGTCGAATCTGTGAGAAAGAATCAGTAGTTCTCAAAATGGATATTCAAAGTACAAGAAAATATAACCAAGAAACTCACCGACTGCCACTGGCCCCCCACGGTATCAAAGCTTGTAGTATAGCCCACAGTGTCCCAGTCAGGACTCGTGCGAATAATTAGTTTGTACCGACCACCATTTCCTTTTACTCGCAGCTCCAACCCATCATAAGCAGAGAGGTTCATTGGTTCTGGGAAGTTCTAGCGTAAGAAACAGAATGCGTATTTGTTAGTAATGTTTGTAAATTTCATTGATGTATCTTCCTAACTCATATCTCCCAAACGACTTTCTTCTGAAACTTTCTTAATCGAATCTTGTAATCTCTCAAAACCTTAATTCTATCCAAATATATGTATTTTCTAGCATGGAATCAAAGCCACCCAAACCAGAAAGCTTCCTACTGATACTGTCCATGCCTTTCCCTGCAACAAAACCGGTTTCCCGCAGCTGTCCCTACAAAAATTGTCAGTATGTTTTACTAACCAAACTACGAAACTAAGGCTAATACTAAAACAGCAAACACCAGCAACCAAAAAACGCCACACGCACCAGTGTGTGCATGTGACCTGCCCCCGGCCACTGAGGTCCGGCCACGGTGACTTGATGGGTCTGACTAGCTCCTATCTCAGTTTGTTTCTGGTCTCATTTTATGACAAAAATGACCAGAAAATGTTTATCTCATTTCCGATTTAGTCCTACAAAGGTTGGCAATGCTGATATAGACTCTCATCGAGCACAGCAGCTTAGTAGTGCTCATCCAGTGCACATTTTTCTTCAATCTAGTCCATCACTACGGGTATCATCTATCTATCAAGAGAATGTAAAATCTTGGTGAAATATCCTGACTGCTGAGACAATGGGCTCCTCCCTTACAATGGGCACCTCTCATTTCAGTAACTTGCGGATTACAAAACAATTCCAAAATGGTACTCCCTCCCGTGCCACAAAAATTGCAGCTTTTGTTTTTGTTGTTTCACAACATTAAATCTCTAATTTATTTTTATGAATTTTTAGACATATAAAGCTAAATGATTCATATGCTTCACATAATTTGAAATCTAAATTTACTAGATTCTTTTTTTGGAATTTTTTCAGTATTTATCTTAGTAAAATTTTGAGCCAAATATTGTAACTTGGAACATCAAAGTTAGACATAAAAATCTTTGTGGAACGGAGGGCGTAATAACTATCGTCTTTGGTCCAAGAATGTTGAGTTTTCTTCATCTTAGGACAGTTAATCATCTCACCTACCAATTAATGAAAGCTAATCGGAAAATTGGGATGGAGGGAGTATCGAATTGCTACGTACCCTTGTCCTGACACTGGTGAAGCCACCATTATTTGCAGTTGAAACAATACCTATAGACATTTAACCAAGGGTTTGTACGGTTGAGAAACTCAGATGCAACCAAACTATGGGTGGAACTATTGCAAGGCTTAAAACCGATATAGCAGTTAAGAAGACATGTGCAAGACAAAATATGAAAGTATAGTAACCAACCTTTAAAAACCCCAACAGGTTCACCTGCTTCACCTCCAGTCTGATCTATCTGAAATATACTTTCACTGACACCACCCATCACAACATCATCTAAAGCACCCCAAGGAAGTTCTTTCAAACTTCCATCTGCATAAAGCAGAGCAAGAGTATCGATTACTAGTTACACCAACCAATAGTTCTGATCTACCAATGCAGATAAATTCAACTCGACATTAAGAACTGAACAAGATTACATAACTCACCTGTTGGCATATCGGGACAAAGTGCCCTGTTTTCATCATTTGTATTTAACTCACAATATTTTTGTTTTTCATTATTTAATATATGATTTATTTCTTTAAACTTATTTGGCATAAAAAGTAAAATAATTTAAGTGTCAATGATAAATTGATATTTCTAGTTTCTTAATAGGAGTATATTTTTCTAGAATGTCTTTAACAAATTCTTTCTAATGAAAATTTGTGTCAAACACAAATTCGAAAGTAAAACGCATCAGTTTTGCTAGGATGGAGGGGGTTTCTAACAAGTTTGCAATACTTGCACTAATGGAAGTGCACTCAATAAATCAAAATCCTACATGTAATGCCTAAATATAATTTCATGAATAAGTCATGTGTCATATCTGCTTCACAAGTTACTTAATTCAGATTGAAAACCCCATAATCTTGAGTGCATATTAAATTTTGATTCTCTAGGAAAAACAGAAATAACTTAAGGAACAGAAAAGAAGTTAGCTACACTTATTTGTAGTGAATTGTACCTTCAAATCCAAAAAGCAACTTCCCTCTCCGAAGTCCTGTATACTCTTTGACACCATTAATTAAATTCTTCATACCAATATACTCCACCATTTCAGGGGAATCTCCCTTCACCTGAATTTAGAATAAACAAACAAATTACAGTGTGGAAACACATGGCTATGAACAACCTTTCAAAAAGCAATGATATTGCAAATGAAATTTCGTGGGCAAACAATGAATTTGGTGATAATTCAAGTTATTATGGTACCTCAGGTTCAAAGAACTTGATACCCTGCAGCATACAAATATAAAGTTAAAAGCACGCAAATACCTGAGCAGAAGACATGACAGAATAAGAAGAAAACATTAATTTCTTCATATTGATGTTGATTAGTATCTTACTTGACTATATTTTTGCCTGTCAGGGGTGTCACCTTCCTTTGGACCAATGATAACAGAAGCTGCATTTATGACTTTTCTCACTCCTTTGAAGTATTGGGGATCCAAAGTACTACCTTTAGCAATGTCTCCAACAACCTGGTTTTTGCAATGTAGAGTTGGTAACCCAAAGTAAGCAACTTGAAAAATATAGAGCATTTGTGTCATATACCAGAAGCTTTTACACAGTAGAAGAGAAACAAGGGTACCCTACAAGCATTCAAACCAGAACAATTCCACCAACTCATGAAGGGAAAATTCTCCATTCCATGATTTAAACCCTTGTCAGCCTTTCATTTTCATTTATTTTCCTTGTTAGCCTTGTGAAACAGCAGTATACAAGACGATTTACCAAAACCAGAAAGACACCAAAATACAAGGATAAACCAACCACGATGAATGCTCTACACACACACACACAGAGGGAGAGAGAGAGAGAGAACAAAAATTGCCTCATACGGACCACTAATTATGAGTTCAACAAAGAGATATAAGGATATTGCAACATCACCAAATCAATGTCAGGACCAAGCATCTTCCTTGCCTTCTCTTCATTTCTAACCTGAAAGAGGGATAACTTGTCAATGTAATTTAAGGGAAACAAATGAAGGCAGAGACAGAGAGAGTATATTATCACCAAATTAGACAATTTGATTTTTTTTTTTTTCTCTTTTGAGTAATTAAAGGGGATACCAATGCTCGGACTGGCAGTCCTTTTTGCCGCAATATGTCAACCACCCTTCTACCTACACCACCAGTAGCTCCAGCTACAAGAACAATGGCAGAGGTTTCCTTTTCTTTTGCTGATTCCTTCATTGATGAACCAGATAGATTCTCTATTACAGACTCCAGTAACTTCAAAAGGAAAACATTTGTGAGCTTAACATGGAAATATAGTTCAAAATAACCAGATGAAAATTAGCAGTTCTGAATTTGACACAAACAGAAATAAGACAAGCTTATGATACATATACGATGAAAATATAGGGAAGATTGGTAGATACTCCGTAGAAAATGTTTTTAGGCTTTTTAGAGCATATAATATGGGACCAAGTGACCATTGCAGCAATTTTTTCAAGTGACCCCGAAATATTTTAAAAACTTTAGGCCTAACACTTGGCACTATACTCTTCATAAAATCATTAAAACCTAGAGTAGACTAATCTCATCAATGAGGATTTACTAATGACATTTTAATAAATGCTGAGTTATTGAGAAAACATGGGATGACGCTGTAGTGGTAGAGCCTAGGCAAATGCAATATTTATGTCACTCTATAAGCTGGGCATTTCTGTGCACAATTGTGGACACTCTGGGCTTTTCTAAATAGTCTTCTAGGTGGTTTCAGAAATGTCCCGGTACTGTGATCTGATATTGTTAGCTCTGAACGTTTCTAATCCAATAAAAAATGAAGGGCAAAAACAAGTTTTATATTTTTGTTTATTGTTAAATCTGCACTGGACAAGTTTCCCAAGGATGCTGGTGAGAATGAAATATACTACTACAAGCTCTCTAAGTTTATCAAGCAAGAAACAGATTCCTTGACCACCAGTTCCACGATTATCTGTTTCTAGAGGGTGTTTCAATTATGTATTCCACAGCATTGAAACAGATTTCCTATGGTTGTAGCAAAGGAAGTAGTCTGGTTTTAAGAAAGAGTGAACACTTCCTAACGTTACCAAAGCATCTCCAAACATGCAAGTGATGAAAATATGGTGGTTTCAGCAGAAGCAAAGGCAACATGCAATCGAACAAATTAAAGTAGATCCTCACTCTGAGTCTTGATGAGTAGACAAGGCAAAGTTTTATGTTGGTTAGTTGTGTAAACTTATGAGATAGTAGTTTATGTTCTATTTCATAAAAAACAGTTTTCTATGTATAACACAAGATTTCTCACATCATACAAACTTCTCTTGAATGAATATTGAAGAACAAAAAGAGAACATTCCACAACTGAATGCACAGTCATAAATGCCTGAGATGTGTACTACTCGTCATGGCTTCAATTGAATGAAAGCAATTCACACCTTAAATGGAACAAAAAAAAGGGAATGAAATGAAACAAACAAAGATAAAATAGAAAAAAGTTATACCTTAGCAGGAGAAGGAAGGGCATTGAAGAAGTAAATTGTTTTCAAGAATCTACCGAAGTCCCAAGCTTCAGCAGATACTGCCCTTCCTTGTTTCCTAACTGAAAGGTAAGCTGAACGCTTTCGCAAACTGAAGGATGCAGCTCCGCGGTCAAGTTGAAAAAATTGTTTAGGAATCGGAGTGCACAACACCACAGGACGTATATAATTCCTTGAATTCTTTATACACACTTGTGATGAAACACCCTGTAATTGCACTTATCTCCATTATGATGACAGCCATCAACCTTAAAACACTCATCATATACTTATAAAAAGGGTGTGCAATCCTTCCATACGAGATCATTCTTTGCAACTTTTTATCCCAGAAAATTCGTAAATTACCAACAGTAAAGACATTAACTAACAAGTAGTAATCAGTTCCTTAATGCATCATCAAACAGATAAACTACAAGAACCTGTAATGCTCTACAACATAATCAAGAACGCGAAAGAGCAAGCACAAACCAGAATCTGTCAGTTTAGATTAACTTCGTCCAGATATTTAAGCTAATAATTGAACAGAACACTCATAACCGGCACTTAAAACTGAACTATTTCCGTATTTCAGAGATTAAAGTTTCCTCTTATACTAAACCATGTTTAGTAGAACGCCCAGTCAAGTAATCGAAATGGAAGACCAACAATTTTCCGATTAGAATATCAGATAGAGAAATTTGGACAGGTTAGGAAGCGAGCATGAGAGAAGAGACGAGCCTGAAGATGAAGGGTAGAGAAGCAACATTCCATTATTTTTTGGTTTCTGTGCGATCAGAAAAGAGCAGGTGACACGATG
Source organism: Daphne laureola (assembly GCA_038382905.1). Lineage (NCBI taxonomy): Eukaryota > Viridiplantae > Streptophyta > Magnoliopsida > Malvales > Thymelaeaceae > Daphne > Daphne laureola. The sequence continues at coordinate 6,831 of JBBYHH010432317.1, forward strand.
ATTACTGTGATTGTGGTGGAGAAGAGAAGTTCCGCAGTTTGTTCGACTACTCCCCTACTAACACATTTTCTAACACATATTTAAAATTTTCATTCCAAATCTCTTTCTATCTTTCACCTTCAAAATTCAAATAATTGTTCTTTGTTATCAGTTTATTGCTATCTCGAACGGATCCACGGTGTCAAACGTTGCAAAAAAAAAGTAATAAAAGAATAACACTTTCTTAAATTTTAGAAAAAAGAGATAAAGATAAAAAAGTGTAAAGGACAGACTCTTAACGAATTAATATAGTCCACAGGACTGGATGAGCTAAGCTCTTACGAAGTTTACTCAGAAATTTTGTTCCTTTTCAAAATGTTCAAGATATAAACCAGAATGAAATCACGACTTTGCCATTAACGTCTGCTTAACTGTCATTTTGTGCCACTATTTTAAGAAAATGGTTTTCTTTATCATCGACATTTTATTTATTTTTGAAGATGTTTACCGCTACACATATTTTTTGGACAAAAATTACAACTTCCTATCTATGAAAAAAATATTTGAGAATATTATTATTATTCTGATAATTAATTTAGTGAAATTTTAAGATGGCGAAAACTTAAAATAAGATATAAATAAGATGGAAATAAAATTTAAGAGATTTCCGATACACTTTACTCTAATTCTAAATTTGTAAAAGTTAATATCTACCCATAGCCCCAAATTTACTCTCTGACCACAACCTTCATCGGCCCTGTCGCGACACCATTTCACCACTCACCAACCTCCTTGCACCACTCACTCCACCTTTTTATTGTGGTGGTTGCCTCACCTAGCCATCTTGAGCTTTTGTTTCATCTCCAGAATAACTGAGTGCTTGAACCGCCTCTTCGACTTGACCTTGTGAAGCCTATCAAAGTTGGAACTTGTGAGTGTGACATTGTCTTTCGACTTGGACGCATGGTGGACGACACACGCCTTACGAGCAATATCATTCGCCATTAGTACAACGGATTACAGTTGACGTGCCGATTATAATGTCTTCATGGCTTCATGAATTAGGTCGATGATTCAGAAACTGAGAGAGTCAATTTCACAACAGAGCAGCAATGAGATTGATGGGTAGTTTTTAGTTGGGAAGACGATTGAGAAATGAAGATGGCAAATGATTTCACAGCTTCGTTGCAGAGTGATATATATGGGCCAATAAGCCCATCGCGTTCATGGTGGCCATCGCTGCTATTGGCCACTGTACAAGCAAGCCTAAATATGAGGCGATACCCACAAAGCCTCAAATAAGCTATACAGGACCCATCCCATTGAGGGGAAGGCTCATATAACACATTTAGGGCGCGTAATCCGCCTCTCAATTAGATGCCTTTAAAGGTCAAATATGCTCAAACGCTTGTAACGACTATTTCCACAAACTTAGTTGCATTAAACAACAAAATCCCCCTGATCAAGCCCTCAGTAATGGGCTCATGCACCACCTTATATATTGGGTGGTGCATACCATGGAAAATGTACTTTCTACACACATACACCCATCTCTCGTGCTCTTCTCTATGCCTGAGTTGTTTCATTGTCTCTCCTTGCAGGTCGTAGTTTAATCATTGGCAATCCTTGGGCTCAAATTGGGAGAGGACTATCAATTTGACGTTATCTGTCGGAAAGGAACCCACGACTAAAATCTATTCTTCTCCAAACACCACTTTTTCTCCAAATGGCACGAACCAGGAAGACCACCAACGACAATGACAACAACCAAGTCCACGTCAAGGACGTTGCTTCAAGTTCATTAACACCACCGCCTCCTCCACCTCCGACCAATAGAGCAATAGGGGGAAGCTGCCTCCTTTACTTCCTGTTAACGGTGGAACTAGAGACCTATCACCACCTCAAATTGGGGGAAACGGGACCGTGCAACAACCATCGATCCTCAATCCCACCCAACTTCAGCTCTTTTAGACAAACCTCTTGCAGGAAATGCAAGGACTAATGGTCGAAACCATTAGTGTAGAACTGAACGCCGAAAGAGACAAAGTATTGACTATTAGGGACAATCACTCCTACCAAGTCCCCCAAAATAACGTTTGACACAATCAATCCGCAACGAGCAATTATACCCCTTTCATCGATGACATCATGTAACAAATCAACCGAGTTAAAGAATAAGTCAAGACTTTGATCGTACCTGGAACAAAATTTGATGACATTGATATCCTCCTTACTTAACCATTCACCCTTGAAGTTCTCACCGTCCAGGCACTCATTGGGTTTCACATGCCTCAAGTGGAATCATATGATGGTCTGTCTGACCTAACAAACCACCTTTAATGATATGTCACTTCTATAGACATGGTCAGGGCCATCGATCCAATTCTTTGTCGGGCATTTAGCTGATCCATCAAAGGGGTAGCCTTCACCTGGTTTATAACCTTACGAGGGCACCAATTCACAAGTTTCATGGAATTGGAAACAACATTCCTTCGACACTTCATGAGATCTCGATCACCTCCCAAAACGGTCTAACATCTCCTTAAAGTGCGCCAACAGAAGGAAGGGAGCCTTTGAGAGTACATGCACCAATTCCAATCTGGGGCAGTTTAAGCTCAAGACCTCATGCATACATGCAACTTCTGGGCATCACACAAGGTCTCCAACGCGAGTCACGACTTTCATACAACATCAACGAGAATCTAGTCACTATGATGGCTGAATTGATGGATCGAGCCACAAAATTCATGAACTCCGAGGAGATCAACATGCCTTTTCAAAGGCCCTCCTAAAATGTCAAGTCACAACATAGAAAGCATGAGAAAGGGTCGTGATCAAACTCAGGACGATCCTCGTTCCTGTCATCAACTCTAATTTCGAAGAATGTGGATCCACACCCACCACTTCAAGACACTCGAACCAATATTCTCTTGATGTTGAAGAAGCAAAACATGGTCCCTAAGTGGCCTCTGCCTATCCAACATAAGAAAACAAAGGTCTTCGATATATTCTGCTAGTATCATAAGGATAATGGCCACAACACAAAAAGCTGTTAGCAGTTCAAACACTCGATTGCTGAAATGATAAGGGATGGTAAACTCAAAGAATACCTCGACTGATCCGACTCTCCATGCAAAGACCCAATGAAGGGTAAAAACTATGATGACGACTAGGGTTGTAAATGAGTCGAGCTCTTATCGAACTTACTCGAACTCGACTCGTGTGTTATTGAACACTATCTTATCGAGTTTCGAGTTTGAACGCGAGCAGAGTTTAGGGCTCGTTAATTTTATCGAGTCGAGTTCGAGCGCTACTGAGCTGTATCGATTCCTTATCGAGCTATCGATCTTTATATATTTTAAAGACTAACTTGTTATAAAACCCCAATTTAATCTAAACTTTCAAGTTTTTGAGCAACTATCGAGCTGAACTCGAGCATATTTTTGGTTTGATAGACAAGTTTTCGAGCATCTCACAAGCTATCGAGCCGAACTCGAGCATTACATCGAGTCGAGTTCGAGCCTTTATGATGAAGGCTTGTTGAGCTATCGAGCCGAGTTTGAGCTCGATAACATTCAAGCCGAGTTTGAGCCGAGCATAGTTTGAGCTCAGCTCAGCTCGTTTACAACCCTAATGATGACCACAAGACTGATACTAATTAGCTTATGCATTAACCCTTTGATAAGAAGCACATTGCTGATAGTGAAGGAAGAATTCTTACCAATATTCCCAACACCGACAACTTTACCTTTGTTGTTGTCCCCAAAGAAAATTGTACCTTCTACTTTGTGGAAGAGACTTAGAAACTTTGATTTGTATCCTATCATATGCCTTGAGCAACCACTATCGAGGTACCAAGTTTCCTTCCCTGTCACCTATCAACACGTTGATACCTTAACCCACCTTTGAAACCCACCTTTTGGTTCCATCTTTTTTAGTAGCAGTTTTGACAACCCAAATCTATCTAACTCCATAAATAATCCTTTTATTTTTAAATAAACAATCCTTGTTAGAATGACTAGGCATGGTAATAGATCGGTTAATCCGTGGTACCCCCTAAATCGCCAACTGTTAACCACAGTTTTTTTGATATTCACGGTTTACGATTTTTACGTAATGATTACAAGTTCACATCCAAAACTGCTAATCGTGGATATCCACTATTAGCGGTTACAACCACGGTTGTCAAAATAGACCATACATTTTAAGAATTACAACGCAGCTCCACACTTCCAAATATCCAGAAATTTATGAATTCAACATGGTTATCCACTGATCTACACAACAGTTTAATCACTTAACATTTTAATCATTAAACTTAAGATAAACATCAACAGTTTAATAAAATCTTGATTAAGAGTTTAGGATGTTAGTTAAACTTAGGATTATGACTTAGGTTGGGCCTGTTGGAAGAGTTGAGGGGTTAGGAATTTAGAGTGGGTTGGGCTTGGATTTAGTGTATAAAATCGGTGTGCCTAATATATAAATTGGTTGAGCCTAGTATATAAATTAGTGGTTAACCGTTTAACTATGGTTAACAGTTATCCGAAGTGCGGTTACCCCCATACCGCTAACCTCATCCGTTAGGCTATCGGTTATGGAAAAAAAACTGTAATCGCTAATCCGCTAGTTTTAACCGCAGATAAAATCATCAGAAATGGTCGGTTATTCGTGGTTGGCGGTTCTTATCCACCCCACTATCATGCATAAGAATGACCTTTCCTGTG
>JBBYHH010432428.1:8111-20000 GCA_038382905.1 Daphne laureola
ATGAAAGTCAAATGGTCTAATTAATTCAGGACAGAGGGAGTATATAAATTATAAATACTAATTGCATAAAAATCACACTTCATTTTAATTTATTAGCAAAAACCCTAACATGGAGCCGTCGTCGATTTCTCTCCACCAATGGAGATTTTTTTTTTGTACTTTCCGGCAAGTTTGACGTTTGGAAGCTCCTCTGTTCTCGGTACTGGTTTGTTCGAAATAGGAGGCTTCGGCTCATCGACGCCGTTTCCGTTCATTCGATTCGGTTCTCGGTCTGCATCCACTAGCCCTCAGAGTTTCATCCGGTGGTGTTGTCTTCTTCGCGCCGAGTCGTGGTCGTGCTCCACCAGGTATCGGCACACCTCTAGCCGGACACACACGGGCTAGTCCCTCGTAGGCCGTTAATGTGCTTAGGGACGGATCTGGCCTTTAGAGGCCATGCTCTGTTTCTCCCTGGTGGTTCTCCTCTACCGCCTCATGCTCCGTTTGATGGCTCCATCCGGCGTGTCACTGGTGTCTTGGCTTCATTCGTTCCAGTTTGTCTGATGGTGGGACTGCTCTGTTTTGGATTACTTCTCGAACCATAAGGATGGAGTTGTTGAGTTGGGACTTTGGATGCCCTCTTTGGGGCAATAGAAGGAGCCCTTTTGAAGGGACTCCAAATATACTCTATTTTTTACAATTATGCTTAATGGGGTGGTTACAAGAGTCCGTATCGAGGAGATTGATTTCGTGGTTTGGAGAAGGAGATTTGTCGAATATTGGGTGTGGTTGGATGAGGGGAAGTGGTCGTCGGGGAAGGCCGTGTGGAGGAGGCGCTATAATCCTGGTCACTGTAGGCTGGAAACGTGCCTGAATTATTCCACAAGCCGAGGAGTCGCAAGACCAGGAGGAAGGTACAACAGGGTTGGGCAGTGGAGGCCCACCCTACTCAGCGCCATGAGCATTCTAGTAGTAGGTAGAGGGGTTTTGGGTCTTCCCTCCCTATCTGCTTAGTCCAAAAGACTTAGGTACGTCGGCGACATTGGTGGTTTTTGTACACTGGTGAGATGATATTGTTGGTTACTATAGTTGGACCTCCATGTATTTCAACAGGGTCGATGCCTTATGTAACTTGCTATGAGCAGCTAATTTGGCGGAAGAGGAGGGGAGCCGGATATTACGGGAAACATATTTTGAACCTTAAATTCTAGCTAGAAGTAAACTTTTAATTGAAACTTTGATGATACGCCCATCCTCCAACAATAATTAACTCATTTCATTTTCAACATTTTATTTTATTTTATTTTATTTTTTTACTTCAAATTTTAATATGGAAAGTTAAAGAATTTATATGCTAATCACAATATGATATTTTTAAATTTTAAGTGTGCGTTCTTTGTTAAAAAATTGGGGGAAATGTGAAAGTTTATCAAAATGTAAAATTTGTGATAGGAAGAGAATGATTTGATGGATTCTAATTGTTTTTAAGATGAGGACCACTTACTTTATTAACTCATTACAAAATAAGCCAAACAGAAAGAAAAACATAAACACCCTAAATAGACACAAAAGACACTAAAGCAGAAAGATAGAGGACGAGGAAATACAATGCTTAGTCTAACAACAAAACTTGATCACGAGAATTCTCAGGTACGCCTAAAAAGGTCAAAGAACATTATAGATACCATGACGGATAGAAGATGTAACCAATCAAGCTCCCGACACCCCTGATATGCTCAAACTTAGCAAAATGGTATCAACACATCACAATAGTGCGCTAACAGAAAGAAGTGAAGCAGACCTTGCACGAGAATAGTAGTTGTCCTACGACAATGACAACTACCAAGCAGAACAAAATAAATTAAAGCAAAAAATCAGAGGGTTCAGTTAATAGCAAAAATAAAAACAAAAAATGTGGGTGGCCCTCACACCCATCCACAAACCTTCATGGTCTGTTTACGGACTATGAGTCCTCCAACCCAAGCACATCACGTCCCAAAGCCACTAGCACAACCTCTAATAGGTGCAACCTCTTCTGAGCCAACTCAACAGAATCGGGAAACACAACCCCCTTCCACAACTGATCCAAAAATCATCCTAGAGTCGGCCCCATCCCTACATAACTAACTCGCCTCAGCCCCAAAGATGACTCTAGAGACGGGCAGGATCCAACACCACCGAAGCGACAAAAACAACCCAAAATCACCCTCTAGAAAAATGTCATGGCTCATATCAAAGCATAGACCGGCGCGTCACTACCAGAATAGGACACCAAAGCATAGATCACCCCTCCATGAGGCTCAGATCGAAGCACCCAACCCAGACCACCAATCCTCTAAACGTTTGACGGTAGCTCGCGACCCTGTGCAAAACACCACCAAATGTGCGGCGACCAACCACAAAACCAACGAAGTTGAGTCATCAGCAAAGCCACGACGCACGAAGGGGCCCCAGACTAGCCGATAGGAGAGACGAGCTGATCAAAGGAGGTTGCAGAAGTGAGCCCCCCAAACCGACGACGCTGCACCAATATCGAAACCCCAGGAGAGAACATTTTTTTAACCCTACACTTCCTTTCTTTATAATTGTTTTTTTTAGTTAGAAGAACTAGGGTTGTTCATGGGACGGGACGGGATGAGTCTCGGAAAAATAAAATCCATATTGCGAGGGATGCATTCCTCAATCTGGAAATTGAACCGTGCCTCTAATAAGCCGAACAAAACTGAACCGTAAAATGACGGGTTTTCACGGATCGATTTACGGTATCCGCATTATTGTTTATTCAATAATCTTAGGAAAAGATTAACTAATATTTTTGAAAAGTCATCTAATAAAATAGAATCGATAAAAATTATAAATTAGGATTGAGGATGGGTTGAGATTGGGCGCTGGTAAATTTAGGTAGGTCGTAGGCTCATATAGAAGTATTATAGGTGTGTATGGTTCGTGTGGGTTACAGTTTCTACAGTTTACGGTCTTACAGTTCACGGTTTATCGGATCTTTGGTTTCTTCGATTTTGGATCTCTCGGTTCAGCTAGCATTTTTGGATTCTCTGATTTCTTTTAACACCCCTGAAAAAACATGACCTATTTGTACTTTTTTTCTAAAGATCATTCCCAATTGGAGTAATAAGTTAAGTCAAACATAATACTAAAAATTAAACTTATCAATTATTTTAGGAGGTAGAAGATAGTACTTACCATGAGTAATTTATAAATGTAAACGACTATTTGAATTTACCGCTAGATTTCTAACTACTTTTTAAATCCCGTCACAAGTGGCCTCCTTTGAAGAAACAAGACCGTTCCTTTTTACGAGTCCCTATGGTCGTTCCTCTGTCTCTGACCCTGCAGAACTTCTCAGTACCTCCAGAACGCACCAAGATACGAAAAGCCCAGAAAAAGGACTGGAATTCGCTCATCAAACAACAGGTCCAGCTCAAAGACGATCATGGCGTTCTGTCCCTGCATACCCAGATGGAGTCTTTCGGAATCTCCCCAGATAACCAAACTCTGCCTCTGGTCCTTAAAGCTTGTGCTAGGTTGGAGGCTGTTGAACATGGAAGAAGGATTCACTTAGGTATCAGAGGGACAGAGCGGGTCCAGGATGTTCGGATTGGGACTGCTCTGGTTGATTTCTATTGTAAATGTGGGAATGTCAGAGACGCACGCCAAGTATTCGATGGAATGACTGAGAGGGATTTGGTTTGTTGGAATGCGATTATTTCTGGGTGTGTAGCTTGTGGGGAGTTTGGAGAATCGATTCTGTTGGCAAGTCGGTTGCAAAGGGAGGGGTTTAGTCCTAATTCGCGCACTTTGGTAGCAATGCTTTCGGCGTGTAAGGGAGCTGGTGAAGTGAGGCTAGGGAAGGCTGTTCACGGTTATTGTTTGAGGCGTGGTTTTTTCGATATGGATCCCTATGTCGGAAGTTCTTTAATCGGGTTTTATTTAGTTTATGATGTGAAGAGTTCTCATCTTGTTTTTGATCTGATGGGAATGAAAAACACTGTGATCTCGAATGCTATGATCACTGGTCATCTTGAAGCAGGGGATTCATTTGAGGCTGTTAAGCTTTTCGCAGCAATGCTTGTGAATGGAGTTCAATTTGATAATGTCACATTGCTTATTGCTATTGAAGCTGCTGGCGAACTTGGGTCTCTTGAACTTGGTAATCAACTCCATCAGGTGGCTATCAAGTTTAACTATAAAGAGGATGTTTTCATCGTAAACGCGTTGCTTAACATGTATAGTGATGTTGGAAGTTTAGAGTCATCGTCCAAGGTGTTCGATGCTTCTCCGGGATTTGATGTTGCTATGTGGAACTCCATGCTTGCCACATATTCTAAATACAGGTCTTACGAACAAGCAGTTAGATTGTTGCTCAGGATGCAACGTCAAGGAATCAAGCTGGATAAAAGAACAACTGTCATTTCATTGTCCTTCTCTACAGAAATAGTCGACGGTTTCAGAAAAGGTAAATCTCTTCATGCATACTCGATCAAGAATGGGATGGAGGTGGATGTTAACCTGGGTAATGCACTTCTAAACTTGTATGCAACACATAATCGTGTCCAATCTGTGAGGACAGTTTTTGGTCAGATGAGGAGCATGGAAGTTGTAACCTACAACACTCTGATTTCAGTTCTGGCATGTAATGATTTGGAATACGAGGCATTGGAAGTTCTTGAATTGTTGGTAGAATCTGGAATTGAACCTAACTCTTACACTATAATACCCTTACTTACTGGTTGTGAAGATGAAAGGTCTCTTAATATGGGGAGAAGCCTTCATGGTTTCGCGATAAAGCACGGGATCGAGGTCAACTCGTCTCTGAACACCGCCCTTACGGAAATGTACCTCAACTGTGGTGATGAATCAACAGCTAGGAGCCTATTTGAGAACAGTCCCAACAGGGACTTGATATCTTGGAACTCTTTGATTGCTGGTTTCATTAAGAACAATCAATTTGATGATGCACTCTTGCTATTTAACCGTATGCTTACTGAAGTTGAACCAAATGCAGTGACTATCATAAGTATGCTCTTAGCATGCACCCAGTTTGCTCATCTACCTCAAGGCCGATGCTTGCATTCTTATGCGGTACGCAGGCAATCTATTTTGGAATGTGATTTGTCTCTTTCAAATGGATTCATTAGCATGTATGCAAGATGTGGTAGCTTGTCGAATGCTGAGAAAATCTTCAAAGCGTTGAGGCAAAGGGATGTAATTTCCTGGAATGCTATCATAGGTGGCTATGGAATGCATGGTTATGGGCATGATGCCATACTTGCACTATCACAGATGCAGGAAGATGGTTTTGAACCAAATGCAGTTACATTTGTATCTGTTTTATCAGCTTGCAGCCATGCTGGGTTAACAGAGGAAGGATTGCATCTTTTCAAATCCATGGTTGAGGATTTCAGAATATCGCCTCAGATCCCGCACTATGGCTGCATGGTCAATCTGCTTGGCCGTGCAGGGTTGTTGGATAAAGCGAAAGAGGTTATCAAATCGATGCCCGTAGAACCGGATGCATCAGTGTGGAGAGCTCTGCTGAGCGCATACCGAAATCACGGTGATCATGCAAATGCGGCAGCCATCTTCGAGAAACTGGTCGAGTTACAGCCGACGAATCCAGGGAACTATGTGTTGCTATCTAATACATATGCAGCAGCTGGGCTGTGGGGAGAGGTGAAAGAAGTGAGGAAACAGCTGAGAGAAGAATGTGTAAGTAAGTCTCCTGGAGTGAGTTGGATTGTGATTAGAGATCAAACTCACTGTTTTATTGCTGGAGATAGATCACAGCTTCTGACTGAAAGTGTTTCTGCTTGTTTGGCTTCATTGTCAATAACTATGAAAGATGTTGGATATGTAATATGTTCCTGATATTTGTTTTGAAATACATGTGTAATTTAGTGCCTCAGTGTGGATAAAAAAATTGATTAGTGCCTGTTGGGAAAGTAATTTGATTAGTGCGTTTACTCAAAATTTTCACTATAAAGAATTTGATAAATAAAAAAGGTTTCTACAAAAATATATTTAAAAACTAAAATCATTGATTTATCATTCACATATAAATTGTTTGACTTTTATATCAAAAAGAAAGAAAATTATAAATTAAATGGTGAAACAGAAACACACCAATCTATGACGAAAAAGAGAGAATTAGAACAGGATGGAGGATGGAGGTAGTACTCCCTCAGTTCTAAAAAAAATTGATACAATTTGATTTTTTTATCTTGGCTAAGTTATATTTGACTTAAATTTTCACAAAAAAATAATCTGTTCAAAAATTTCAAAAAAAAAAAAAAAAAAAAAATAGAAAATAAACATATTCATTTTCAACTTTCTCTTGGTAGAGTGAGGTTAAATGCTGGAATAGTAAATGTATGCATTTTCTTCATCTCATAATACTTACATATCACCGTTTGGTGTGTACAAAATATGAGTTTTGCAATTCTGCACCTAATCTCCTGTTCTCTACAACCAACATATGATGTTTCAGCCATTGAAGAACATATATCCATCAGATCTCCACCATTCCACCAGATCCTACCTGAGAGAATACATAATGATTTCACCATAAGCAAACAACTAACCAGGACATAGTGATTAAGTTTAGTACAAAGATGCTAACAAGAAAATATTAACTCTACATATATTATCATTAAAAAAAAGAGCTGTACATTGCTAAAAAAAGAAGAAAGAAGACATTTGTTGCAATGCAAGTCCATTAGCATTCAAAGTTAAACCTTTGTTAAAAAGACTACCAATGTTGCCAAGATGAAACCAAGACACATTTTGAAAGCAATGTAAAGAAAAATAGGAAAACTAATGTTTCAATCTCCACTGATCTGAAAAACTATATGTGGATCCATTAGCATTCAAAACCAAACGTTGTCATAAAGACTAGTACTATTAGTTTTGCCAAGATGGACAAAACAATCTATCTCTGAAATAAATGAGAAGACAAAAAGAAATGTTTCATCTCCACTGATCTGAAACTATATTTAGATAGTAGCTCAGGACCGTTAGAGAAGACATTTGTTGTAAGTCCAGTAGCATTCAAAACCAAGCATCGTCATAAGGACTATTAGTTTTATGAAAATGGACTTTACACACTATCTTTGAAAGAAAATGAAGAAATAAAAAGAAATGTTTCATCTCCACTGATCTGAAGCTATATTTACATAGTAGCTCAGGACCGTTAGAGAAGACATTTGTTGTAAGTCCAGTAGCATTCAAAACCAAACATTGTCACAAGGACTATTAGTTTTACGAAAAATGGACTTTACACACTATCTTTGGAATTAAATGAAGAAACCAAAAAGAAATGTTTCATCTCCACTGATCTGAAGCTATATTTAGATTGTAGCTCAGGACCGTTAGAGAAGACATTTGTTGTAAGTCCATTAGCATTCAAAACCAAACATTGTCATAAGGACTACTAGTTTTTCCAAAATGGACTTTACACACTAATCTTTGAAATGAAATGAAAGAGAGAAAAATAAATGTTTCATCTCCATCAAAACATATACTTAGATACCAGCTCAAAACCGATAAAAGAAGACATTTATCATAAGTCTATCAGCATTCAAAACTAAACACTCATAGAACCTATTAGTTTTGCTGAGATGGACTGACAAACATTTCTATAAACAAGGAGCAAAGAAACAAAGATTGAAAAACCAGTTGACATGCTCCTTTATAATACACTTGGAAGAAGTCCATTAGCATTCAATGCTGAACATTCCCGATATAAACCTTATTTTTCCAAGATTGACAGAACATACATTTCTATACAGAGACGGGAAAATGAAAACCGATCTGAAGCCATATGACTAGTAACTCAGAATCCAAAACTATGAACTTAAAATGCTATTTAGCTTTAGGAGCACTGCAAAAGTTAAGAGATGAATATTAAACCTAGGAAGTGAAGTGACCAATGTCTTGAAGAAAACAAAAGAGTAAGAGTGAAAAGGAAGGCACTCTTACATAAATCATGAACTCAAAAAACATACACACACAAAAAAAACGGATGCAAGAACAAAAAACACTTACCAGTTACCACCACTGTTCTCAGTTTGCCGGCCTGTGGCACAATTCTGGAGCAAAATTAATATATGAAAGCTGACGTAGATCTAAGTCTAACAAATCCTTTACAGCACCTCCTAAAATATCAATTCGGGAAACAATTCCTATGAGAAAGAGTTAGCTAATCCGTTGGCCATGAGAAAATGTATCACCACCCATGCTCAGCCAAAAACAGTCTGCAGAAACAACAGAGAAATTAAAACAAGTGTAAACAAAAAAAAAAGGGTTGGCTGAATAGAATATCTCCATCCAACAACAAAGATCATTCAGAAAAACAATAGAAGCAATAACTTCAGCTTCAAGACATCAATTCAACAACACCACCAGTAAAACAGTAGAGTTCTACTCCCTCCATCTCAAAACGAATGCTTCATTTCTTTTTCAGCATTTAATATATGAAGTTTTTCTTTAACCTTATGATATTGAAAGTGAAAGAAAATATATGCAAATGATAAATGAACATTTGCAATTTGTAAATATGATTATTTTATTTATAAAAAAAAAAACAGAAATAATTAAAGTCAAACGGAGCTTTCCTTTGGATGAAGGGAGTACTAGAAACAATCAACAATCAAACAATTCCTGGCATAAAAGGTTGGCTGAATATGTGTGCAGCGGCACAGAGTAAAGCTTCAGCCAGTTTTCCAATCCGTAAGTTAAAAGATTGAAAGGCAAACAAGTGTTGGCAAGCACAAATCAATCATATCTAAATAAAAACAATAACTTCAGCTTCAAGGCCGCACAATACCAGATCAGAATCGTCAAATCTAAAGCAAGTGGCAAAAGCAAAACCTCTGCTGTAAGCCTGTAAGAGTTGGACAGAAATCTGCAAGCTTTTCCTGTTTTTGTTCTTAGGAGCTAAGAAATACTCCAGATACTGTTAAACCATTCAGAAAAACAATAGGAGTATAATATTTCCAAATTGGCCAAACCATTCAACCAACACCACCAGTGAAACAACTAAAACTAAAACAACAGTAGAATTCCCTGCAATAAACCATTCAACAACTGAAACAATTCCAACAAGTAAAACATTTTCCAAGTAATAAACAAACCAAATAAGATTGTCTTCAAATAAAAGTAACATAAATAGAATTTCTTACAATAAATCATTCAAGCAACAACACCAGCCACAAGAATAACTGCATATATAAGCAACCTTCCAAATGAATTAAAGCTTAGAGCTTGCTGGAGAGACTACTAAAACGCAAGGAAGCACCACTCAGTTATGGTTCTTAAAGGCAATGAACCATCAATATTGTTAACAAACCTTCTTTGCCATTTGATCCTTGAAAGCAACATATTTGTGTTTCTAAATTAGCAGTTCAATCTCCACTGGCTGCACCGCCTATAAAAAATAAACCTATATATTAATATCGAGGAAGAGCTAATACTTAAAATCATATGTAACTATAGAATAGTAGTAATAACTTACTTGATTTTTTCTCTTGACACCATGGCTGTTTCTAAGCCAATCCCCACCGCAGATTAATGCTTGCACAGTCTCAATTGAAAGTGATGCACGATATGGATCAATAACTCTAATGCCAGCACTAAATGTTGCCTCTGAATCAACAGTAGTAATAGGGATCGCCAGAATATCACAAGCCATTTTTGACAGAACACGGTACTTGGATTGATTTCCTTTCCACCATTGGAATACGTCAAACATGTTCGAATCATCTGCAGACCTATCCTACAAATACAACTCCAAATCTGTTTCCATTGACTTCTTAATCTCCACTTCCCTCACATATTGCAGAAATTTCATGAACCCTGGACCCAAAGAAACAATGTTCACTGAAGAATGAGAAGAAGAGCTACCTTCATTACCTTCATTTTGGCTCTTATATAGAGCTGCATATTCTCTAAAAAGCTCACGCAAAGCAGTTTTCACATATTCTTTATTTTCTTCCACTTGTGACTCAGGGTATATATTTCGAAAACAGTAATCAACAGCTTTCATTTTCAACCTTGGAACCAAGATGGTAGCTAATGCCATCAGCAAGTTGCACTCTGCCCAATACTTATCGAACTTTTTCTTCATTTCAAGCACCATATTCTTTATAAAGGCATCAGTAGAAGATGCACGAAGATCCAACACTTGTTTGACCAAATGAACATCAAAAAGATACAAGTTGGCCGTTGGATAGTCACTTCCGGATATGAGGTTAGTGACATTGGAGAACACCTCTAGAAGCTCTATAATTTTTGCAACCTTCTCCCATTCTTCTATTGTTGGACAGGAACAATAATGGGGATCTTGCCTTTGGAACATCAGGAAAGCATCTCTCAAAGCGTAGGCACAAGCAAGCATTTCATAAGTTGAGTTCCAACATTTTTTACGATCAAGAATAAGCTTACGCGTAGACAAGTTCAGTTGCTTGACAATTTCTGAAAACACTTTCAAGTGTGGCTCACTGTGATTTATGAAAGATATGCTTTCCCTAATATTCTGGATCACAGATTTAATCTCAGTCAAACCATCTTGGGCAATGAGATTAAGAATGCGGGCAGTACAGCGCACGTGAAACAACTTCCCACCACACAATAATTTTCTATTTCTTTCAATTATTTGCTTCAAAGCTCTGATGGCAGAATCATCTGCAGAAGCATTGTCAACTGAAATAGTGCAAACTTTTTTCTCAATACCCCATTCAATCATACATTTGAACAAAGCATCTGCAATATTCTCACCATTATATGGGAGAGAAACGTGGACAAAATTGAGCACCCATCTATTAAGCTTCCAATCACTATCAAGAAAATGGGCCGTGACCACCATATACCCAATCTTCTGCCTTTTCGATTTCCACAAGTCCGTGGTCAGACTTATCTTCTCCACTTTACTCAACATATTCCTCACCTTTTCCTTCTCATGATCATAGACTTACATACAATCATTCTTACAAGTGAAACTATTCATCTTTCCGCACCTTGGAATAGCAACTCTCATCATCAATTTAAACCCTTCCTCATCCACTAAAGAGAAAGGATGCTCATGCATCAAGATCCAATGAGCAATTGCTTCCCTCATTTTCATATGTTCATACTTTCCGTCAACTATAGCTGCAAAGACAATAGCATTACCACTAACTCTTGAAGCACTAGGTTGATAATTAAGGTGTGCTTGAGATCTTGTCGCCTCTAATGCTAGAACACAACGCTTTATGTGTCTTCCAAGATGTGAAGTCGTTCCGGTCTTTTGCCAAGAATAAATGCGCTTAGAATGTCTGCATTTGACCCCCGTCACTTCTCCTTTGTCATTTCTAATTTTTATAAAGACCTTCCAAATATGAGATCTCAAGCTTCTTGGTTTTCTTCCAAGTGATCCACCATCACCTTGATCTTGGCTGTTTGGATCCATAATAGCATTAATGTCTTCTTCCTCTACAGGAACATCTACTATGTCTTCCAAATGGACCATATCAGTATCAACGGTTGTTTCTACTAAATCTTCTTCCAGTACAGTATTTGCGTTTGATTCTTCAATAGAAACAGGTTCATTGGAAGATGCCATACCTGTATTCAATCACGCACATAACATAAGACAATGGAAGAACTACAAGCATATAAAATAAAACGATGCAGGACTGTATAGCTGCAAAAATAACAGTAGAAATACTACCCAAACCAACCCATGTAGGGGTAGAACTCATCAATGGAAACCCATTGATTTCTTAATGTAGATTTACTTCATTTCAAGTACTCTTCAAATGCAAATAACATGGATGTTGGATATAGTACGTTATTGAACAGCTAGTTCCTGTGCACAGTAACCACATAAAGTGTTTTTTTTTTTTTTTTTTGTTTTTT
>JBBYHH010432429.1:0-11535 GCA_038382905.1 Daphne laureola
TATCTCCTTCCCGATACCCCTGACTACCCAAAAGATGAATGATATCGATGCATCAAAGTGGACAAAGAAAAACACTAACCTCAATAATAATAGTAACCACACTAATATACCCAAACATGCATTAACAAAAAAGTGCAACAAACAAACATGAAAATACCTCACAAAAACATGAAAAACATGAACAAACATGAAACTCTTAATCATAGTGTGAATGGTTCTTTGAAGAATAATCATACTTTTATAATATTCCATGAAATGGAAATGATCTGTCAGCAGTTGGGTGGTCAATGTTGTTATAGTATTTGTTAGTGTATTTGGACTTTTCAGTTGGTTGACTTAGTAAAGTCTGACCATTCTTTGAGCCATATAATTAATCACAGGTTAGTTAAAAAGGATGAAAATACCTCTCAATTTTCTGAGTTATCATGATTAGGTCATTAAATTTTTTAACTGATTGAATTTTTTAAATTGTAGTTAATTTAGCTACTGTGTCTTATTTCTGATAATGTTTCAGACGAATAAATAATGGGGATCGAGCAAAATGTTAAATCTAAAGTGTCTCTAACCGTTCAATTAAAAAAACTCACGCATGTTAAGAGAATTCATGTTCTTTTTTATTCTAACATCGCTCTGACTTTCTCAGAAGTATTCTTTTAACGTATTTTTTTAATTTGACATTCATATATACTTTATGTTTAACTTGTTGTTCAATTTATGTCGTTATTTCGCGTGAAAAATCATCATAAATCAGATGCGGTGGCTAAATTGATACTCTCTCTATCCTAGCAAATGTAAGACGTTTGACTTTTGAATTTGTGTTTGACTCAAATTTTTATTAGAAAGAATTCGTTAAAATTTTTTAAAATTTTTCTTTAAAAAAACTAGACACATTAAATTATCATATGTATATAAAATATTTAAATTTTTATACTAGAATGTTAAATGAAATAAATCATATATTAAATGCTATGTATTTGTATAAGTCTAGGGTCAGTTTAATGAAATAAATCATATATTAGTAAGTATAATGAAATTGAATAAATGAAAAATCCAAAATGATGGATGTTTTTGAAAATTTGTGCAGATTTCAGATGAAATGAGGCCTCATCCAATCATTATTTCCGTTCTTACCAAACTCAGCAGTTATGTTCCCACGTGGAAAGCAATTCCCGGGAAGGACATAATCGATGTCGCGTTCAAAGAACCCGGTATTAGAAGCCAGGTAAAATTCTCATTTTAATTACCGAAGTTTCAATAAAATTAACTCTCAACAACATCCCTTAATTACTAATTAATTAATTAATTAATTAATTATCAGTTGTTCATGATTAGATAAATATTATTGCAGATTAGATCAAATCCATATTGCTACAAGGGCGCTCTTCGCTTGAAAACTGGTCATGAACTACTAAACGTGAGCATGGGCATCGAGAAGAGACTCAATGAGGTAATTTATGATCAATTCCTCAATTCAATCTGTAAAAAGAAACAAAAAGTTATTTATTTACCTTCTAGTTTCAGTATTATTTTTCTAATTATTTACGTACCCAGTCACATATACCATAATTAATATATATATATATATATTGATACTATTTTAGGTGTCGATGCCTTTCATTGTTCTTCACGGGGAGGAAGATAAAGTGATAGAGAAGGAAGCGAGTAAAGAACTATACAATGTTGCATCGAGCAGAGATAAGACGTTGAAGATGTACAATGGAATGTGGCACGGGCTGCTCTACGGAGAGCCGCAGAACAACATCGACATCATCTTCTCCGATATCATCAACTGGCTGGAGGAGCGAGTCGTGTCCGCAACCTCATGGGTGGAGATTGAACAGAAGTTTGCTAATGAAGGTGATCAAGCCCAAAAACGTTAATTAATTACTCTCTCCGTCCCAAATGGATTATCACTTTCCCTTTGCAACCTTTGTAGTTTACAAAAGAAATGAAATAAGCCGGAGGATTAGTAGTTAATTAGTTGATAAATGTAACTAGTGATGATAAAGTTAGCAATGTTAGATTAATACTCTTCTTCCTGTACTATATATAATACAACATTTGTATGATGTCCAAAATTCACAACTTTTCTATAAGAAACTTATATAATTACACAATAATTTGCCAAATCCATAATCATTCCCGTTCAAATTAAAAAATGTATTTTTTCCGAATCATTCTTGTACTCCAATTTTTGAGTAAAAAAAATGTTTCTTCTCACTTTAAATGTTACATTTTGTTTCCAACATTTAATCTGTAATTTTTTATTTAATATTTTAATATACAATGTCAAATAACTAATTATATGCATGAGGTGTATCAATATTTTGTAGTTTACAAAAATGGTTTTAATATACAATGCTAAATTTTTATTCAATATTTTGACATACAATGTTAAACTTAAAAAAAATTATTCAATATTTTAATATACAATATTGTTACAAAATTTATTCAATATTTTAATATACAATGTCTAATATTTTTTTTAATCAAATGCAATTTCCAAAGTTAATCGTAAAGATTAAATTGAGACACGGATCTGTATTCCCGTTGTTTCCCTTTAATATATCTTAAATTAGTAGCCGTACGTTAAAAAAAATTGTTAAGGTTTATAGGGATGATCATTGAACTTCTAAGTTCATAACTTAAATTTCAAATATAGTGATTAAGAAAACTTCAGTAACTAAAACTTTAAGTATGTTTCACAAAGATGCGTTAAACTTAGCTGCAAAAAGTTGACGATAGATCTACGAATAAATTTAACTTTTAAAACGAGATTTTAATGTATAAAAAGGTAAAATGGAACTTCCGCATAGGATGGTAATTAAAATTACAGAATTATCAATACACTTTAGCGGATTACTTATTGTTTTATGAGAAACAAACAAATAGTAATTGAATACAATCGATGAAGAAAATGATTATTAAAAATTTTAGTGAGTGAAGTCCAACTGTTTTTTTGTTTAATTTCAGTGAGACTGCCACATAACTTGTATATATACGAGAGTATTAATTAGAATTTCTCTAGCGTCACGGACCTCCTGGGCTTAGGCCCATAATGCAAGATGTGTCCAGTTCGATGGATCTGACCTGACACGTGGGCTAGGGCTTATATATTACCAAAGAACCCCTACCTACCTCCAACTTGTATGCGTGACATAATATTATTGGTTGACACACCCACAATTTAATACGTGATTGTCATTATTAATTACAGGAGTGGTAATCCTCTTAATTATTAGTAGTAGTATCCACTATTAATAAGATACCGCCACGTATATAGATTGGAGGACTTTCCTCCGATACGGGTAGAAGGAAAATATTTTCCATTGAATTATCAAAAGGTTGTACGCTAAGCCAAATAAAAATATATCAAGCATAGAATCCTCCATTTAAACTTAATTTAATCACAAATGCACATTAATAACACACAACACAACACTTAATTAAGATGAGGTAATTAATATTCCAACATTGATAGTAATAAGTAGGGCGAGAATCACTAATTAATAAGCAACTGTGAGATACACATTAACCTCCATAACTGTATCCATGCCGTCCGTCGTCAAATCATGATCGTCCTTATGAACCGTCCCTACCGTGGCGTACCCTCTCGCCATTTCATATTTTCCGGTGCCGCCCACCACCGCCACCTGCGACTCAGTCGACGCCGTCCTGTGCACCCCGAAGAAGCTGATTGTGTCCTCCACCCCGTGTTCATGCTCGCCATGGATCAGAACCGTCATCGCGAATGTGTGGCTCGTTCCGTCTAGTGAGCTCGCTAGGTAAAACCCTTGCGCTCTTCCGATCACCGCCGAGTCCAGCTCGTGGGTCTCCGTCAGCTCGTCATCGACGACGGTGATTGACCCGAACATGAGGCGTTGGAGGGACCCGGCCGGGAGCTGGCCCGCGGTGACGAATGGTTGGCTTTGTCCGTTCTGGACGTTGTTGTTGTTGCCGGCACTTTGGATCACGGTGGAGGCTTGGGCGCCAGTGAGGCCTGTTAGAAGCGGGAGGTTGCCGGGGTTGTTGACCAGGTTGTTGATGCCCTTCATGCTGTTGACGCCGCCGCCGTTAACTAACGCCGTGGCTCCGGAGACCGGGAACAGGTTGTTGTTGGGCTTGGAGAATGGGATGCCGCTGATCTCTGAGTTGGCCATGATCCCCGTCACCACCCTGGCTGATGGGTGGGACCCGCCGATTATGTCATGCATGAAGAATGACACGGTGGGCTCGTGTGGTCCCGGAGTGGTAACCATGGCACTACCAGTCACCACTGGGGTAGGATCGGGTGATGTGGTGCCTCCACTGGCAGTCACCACTGGGGCAGGATTGGGTGACGTGATGATGCCTACATTACCAGCCACCACTGGGGTAGGACCGGGTGATGTGGTGCCTGTTGTGAGAGGGGATACGGATGCCACGTCACCCTCCGGGGCTTCCACATCAGCAGATGGTGCTTCTGTGGCAGTTGGAACTTCAGCTTCCGTGATAGGTAGAGTTGCGTCTGCATCGTCATCAGGAGCCGCAACTAGGCCGGTTACCGGGATTTGGCCACTTGGCGACGACGCAGTGGTGGTGGTGGTAGTAGAGGAGACCACTGGCTCAGGTTCCACCTCATCAAGAAGTCTTGCTGAGCTGGCACATGTAAGGATGGTTGCAAGGACTAGGAGCAGGAGATAAGAAATGGATTTGAGTGTTGTGGCCATGTTGAGTAGTAATTAGATGGTATAGAGAGGATTTTCTGAGTGCCTTGGTTAAGAGGATATGTGTGTAGGTAGGTATATATAGGAGTTGGGGATATATATGATTATTTGTGGTGGAGCTGATGATCTATATGGAGTTGTTTTAGAGGGTGTGGGTGTGTTGGTTGATGTTACCTAATGTATCTATTCTTATTTCATCTTTGTTGTTTGTAAAACATTAAGTTGGGAAAAGTATCAAATTTACGATTGATATTTTTTGTAAGACCAATTTTATATATTTGATTTGGGATGGCATTTGCTGCCTTCCAACACTAAAGACATAACATAATTGCAGATAAATGGAGTAGGTCTTAATGTCATTACATAACTTTTGACAAATTCTGAAAGTTCTATTATATCTATGTGTTCTAGTTGAGAAACTAAAGTTTTGAAATAACATTTAAAAAGTTTTCTAAAACCTCATTAAAAAAAAAGTTCTTAAAAGGTAACAAATGATAACAAAAAAACGCCACTCCAACCCAAAATACGTTAAGGCGCAACACACTGTTTTGATGTAGGCTACGAGAGCGGTATAAAATAAATCGAAGCAAACTCTAAATACTAGATATGACCTCAAAATAACAAGAGTCAAGATCGGCCAATGAGGCCATGTGGGATAGTCCAACCCATCCATTTGAATTATTATCTTAATTTGACTCTCAATTCTTTATTTAACTTTTTCATTTCAGAATGATATTGTCATAAACAAAAGACCACAAGGAGTACACAAAAAATTTCACTTCTTCATTTCAGAATATCAACTAAAACAATAATATACAGAAGCCTAACACCATAACCTAAACACCAATATGTGGCATGAATACCTTTATCCTTCTGATATCTTTTTTTGTTTTTTTTTTTGACAAAAAGAAGAACAAGAAACTGAGCTTCTGCAACCATGAATGACTGAACTTAATCCCTAAAGCAAAACTTCCTACAAACTACTACTTACTCATAGGAAAAGAACTAACTAAATATGCAAAAACCACCCTGCAAAAAAACAAAATTATGTCCAAAAATATGCTTCCCAAAAATGAGCTATGCCCTAAAGAAATCTGATACCAGGTCTTCAACCAATGAATACTGCATTTCTCTTGCAATTTCCTCAACATCATTCCCCAATGACCAATCATCATCTGTTCCCAAAGCCTTCTCAGATGGAGAACCCATGGTTCTTGCCTCCTTTTCTTGATCAGCTACAAGCTTCCAAACCTCTTCCTCCATTTGTAAACCACCAAGCCTTCTAAAACCTAGCCACGGTTGGAGAATCTTCATCAAGGTGAAGTTAACTCGATCGAAAAGGAGTCGCCTTTCTGATCTTCGCCAGCACTTTTGATTGCCATACTTCTTTTCTAGCATATCAAACACATAAGGGTTCATGGGACTATCTGTGCAGTACCATTTCCAAGACCCCATCTCATGAAAACCTGCTTCAATCAATATGTCAACCATGTAGCAGAAATCCCTGCTCTCTTCGATTTTAAACTGTTTGATCATTTCATTGTCTCCGGGATGCGCTGTATGTTCTTCTTCCACTTCATCATCACTTGAGACAATCACATCAGACCATTCAGAGCCAGCTTCTGAAGACTCCAGAACCTTGGCATTGACTTTGATATCTAGAGAATAAAACAAAAAGCATATCGGAATACATAAAACCGATAAAAAATGACTAGAAGAGGTGCCATCAACATGGATGCAGACTCACCACACATCTCGGGGTTAGCATTAGCAAACCATTCAGAGAATGATGTAATCCCTCCCTCAAATGATGCTTCGAGAACTGAAACGGGACTCGAATTACACACATCAAAGTTCCCCAAAGACTCATGGTCTACACTGGAGTAGTATGAAGCTATTGAAGATTCTTCAGAGACTTCAGCTGTTGAATCTTCCTGCATTTTTCAAGAAAAAAGAAAACTAATGCTCAATATAAAGCCTATCACAAGAAAAGCTCAGTGTGACATGTATTACAACTTTACAAGAAGTCCAAAAAGACTGATACATTTCCTATTAAGGAAATTTTTATTCACCAATTTTACCTTAAAACCTCAATTTCACCAATTCTGTTTTAGATATCCTTGCTCTTCTATGGAAAGTTTTTCACTACTACTGCCATGCATCATTCTTACCTTTAGAAGCATGTTTTAACAGTTACTTAAGTAACAGTCATGGTAATTTTACCTGCTGATTTGAAACTTGTGAC
Source organism: Daphne laureola (assembly GCA_038382905.1). NCBI lineage: Eukaryota > Viridiplantae > Streptophyta > Magnoliopsida > Malvales > Thymelaeaceae > Daphne > Daphne laureola. The sequence continues at coordinate 6,952 of JBBYHH010432429.1, forward strand.
ACACATGATGAAGAATCAGCAAGTTCTGCATCCCAGTTGAAATCGAAAGACAACAAGTCTTTTTTGTGAGTTTTGGCTGATTCATGCACGAACACGCTTCTTTTGTTAACCACCAAAGGAGCAGCAAGGTCAACACATCCAGTGCTACTAATTGATATATCGGGTGTCTGAGAAAGATCTACACAAGTTTTGTTCTTGAAACTGAGATCTTCACCAGAGCCAGCAGCATCATGTATTGAAGGTTCAGAGATGGTAGTGTTTTCTCGAGATATGTTCCTTAAGTTTAACATCAAATCCCGGATGCTGCATTTTTCATGAGCTGAGTTACTGGTTTCTGATATCTGAAACAAACTAGATTGGCAAGCGGTTTCTTTCGAATGCCATTTAAAGGAGTTTTTAACTTCCACACCAACTTCATAACTAGAACAACACTTCCTTGATCGCAGTTTTTCCAGATTAATGGAACGGGTTGGGCTCTTATCCATCCACCAGTATTTATGAAAACTGATTTTGCCCATCCTTGTTTCAGTTGCTGCAGAATATCCTAATCTGGATATGTTGCTCAAGCCATCCCCATTGCTGATACCCCTCCCCTTATCTCCACTAATGAATCCTAACCGAACTTGTTTTCCAGTCCTCTCGGGGTTTTGTTTCCTCTGATCTTCAGGCAGTTGCAGCACATTCTGGTGCTTTCTGTTTTCAGTCCCAGCTCTAAGTTTACGCGGTTTACTGAACGAACGATGTTCCCAGCGCCCTATTGAAGAAACTCTTTGCAGATAATTCTCCGAAAGTACTCTTTGTGATTTCTGTTTCTTGACAGTCTGCTGAAGTACAACTTCGCCGAGTCCCATCAGAGTAGCAAGAACACTTGGTGGATTCCGTTGGGATTCCATTGTTGCAGCTATTACCTTGCCTAGTGAAGGACCCGCTGAATTCAAGACCGACCTAATGTATGCTATACTGCATCTGCAACAGAAAATGAACTAAAGATTCGATCAAATGATCCCAAATTACTGCCATTAACTCACCTCTAATCCACCACATTCAGCTATAGCATAACTTCCACTACCCACACTTTCAACTGTAAATCAAGAAAACACTTGCTCCAAATACTTTTTAGAGATCCTGGAAATTTCAAAACTTTCAGACAAGCAAAAACAAGAGCATGCAGATTCAGCTGTCCTACAAAATGGAACTGAAAAGGAGAGCAAAAGGATAAAAAATGTTCAATCTCAGTGATGAAGGGAAAATGAAGAAGAAAAAAACGTTTATCTCAGTGATATAACCAAGAACAGTCATGAAGGATCAGTAGCTGGGAACAAAATCAATAGAATAACATCGTTTAAGAGAATATCACAGACAAACATCAATAACTGAGTGAAAATTTCACACATTATTTTGCTTCAAAAGACAGTACTTTCACCCCATGAATTAAATGATGCAACTTTTTCTATTTAAAATCACAACTTTTATTATTGCACTTGAAATTCTCTACAAAGGATAATAATTACATCAAACCCACCACCAACATCATCAAAGCAAGGGAGTTTCAAGAATGATAACTAAGCAAATCCATCGACTTTCAACCAATAAAGAAAAAACAAAAAACAAGAAACCTGAATTATTCACAAAAAGCAATCAAGCACATGAACAAAGGGGAAAAAGAAACTCAAAGGAAAAGAAGCCAAAATTAGAAATAATGAAGAAGAAGAGCTTTACCTTGGGGTTAGGGTGCAGTTGAGTATGAAGCTCCAATCAAAATCAGTTGGTTTTCTGGGGAGAAACCAGAAGCCATCTTTGTCTTGCTTAAAGCAGATGATAGAAAAAAACAAAAGCTTGGGTGGGTCAAAATGTAGCAACAGATGCCATTAATTAGGATGATTTTCTCACCAATCTAAACACGGGAAAAAAAAAGATACGACAGTAAATCAGGTTTAAGATTCTTCTTTTTTTTTTTAAAGAAATTATTAAAGATTTGATTTTTAAAAATCAAAATGATGTATTTTCGGAGGGAAATGCTGATTATTCTTCAGATATGGCCGGCGTTTCTTCCGTGGATCTTGGGTTGGGATCGTTTGGATTATATGGTTTGGATTTGGACTGGTTAATTTATTAGTTAGTGGTCTAATTAATCAATTTCTATGAGTGGAGTACTGATTAATTATTTTGTCGGTTTTTTAAGGACGCGGGAAAAATTGATTGTTCTTGTCTTCCCGCCAACATTTGGTGAAGTCCTCCAAGTATCACAAATCTTACAATACGATTCTTACATTACATTTATTCCTATTTCAGTAGTTCTACTCTAGTAGTCTAGTTCCTGCTGAAACATACCATAGAAGACATTTTGCTCATGCTTTGTATTCTTGGCTTCATTTCATACTAGGGTGACAAACTAACTGAGCATGTTGAAGCTTGATTCTAGCTCGAGTTTAATCGAGCCTCATTAATTATTTTGTCGGTTTCTTAAAGATGCAAGAAAATTGATTGTCTCGTCTTATTTGCGCGCCTACTTCTCGCCTTCCCGTCAACAAGTGAACCTCTTCGTATCTAAATACATAGGGGAAAATGAGAGATTTTGAATGGAAATTTTGCCAATGAACTATTTTTGGATGAGATTTTACCATCAATTTTACCACCTGCCGTTAAAACACTAACAAAAAGCATGAGAAAATATCAGTTTTAGTCCAATTTGTTGTATTTAAAAAAATAAAATCCCCAACATTCTAGAATACTAACAATGTAATTTTATACTAACGGGATAAGGGATTTTGCCATTAACATTTACAAAATCTTTCTTTTTACCACCGATCTTTTTTTTTTTAGGTAAAAATGTCATCAATATTTATCTTATTAAAGAGGTAAGTTTGTCACTGGACGTCCGATCATGAAGCAATCAGAGGTTGAGGCGGAGGCGGTCATGAACGATGCACCAGAGATCGGAGAACATATCATTGGCTCGGATGCGATGGATTAGAGCATCAGTCAGCTGAATCTAAACTAATAAGGTCGTGTTTTCTATCATAAGTCTGCCGCAAATGGTGGTGTTTTAGTATCGGGTGAGTGGAAAAAATACTGATCTTAGTCTGTAAAGGCAAAGCCAGGAATTGTGAGGGGGTATAAATAGTTAATTAGTATAATTCTTTTTGAGTAGGGGTATAACAAAAAAATCAGTGGGTGCACAAATGTATAATTTATAAGATTTTGTATACTATATCTCTTGCAAATTCCAGTACTGGCAATTGGCACCGCCCCTGTTTGTCTGGTGGAGGTCTAGCAAATATTGGGAGATATTTTTTCGTTTCAAATTAATGGGTTCATCACGTCACATTGAACCGTCGGCCCAGTAATGATAAATTTATCCTTAAAATGGAATTTTAATACTTTCTTCGTCCTGAATTAATTGGACCATTTTTTTTTATTGTTTCACAGTATTTAACCTATGATTTTTTTTTATGGATGTTTAGATGTTTAAAATTAAAAAAAAATTATATTTCAATTATAATTTGTAACATACTTTTTCTAAATATATTTTTTTATAATTTTTTTCATTATTTATCTTTATGAAAATTTGAGTGAAATATTAAACTTTGAAACGTGATTGTCAAATGAGTCAATTAATTCAGGATAGAGGGAGTAGTATTTTTACTCCGGAAAAAACATTAGTTACGAAATGTGACATTTTTAAAGGTTAGTGATAAAATTACATTTTTTTCTCTGGTGTAAAAGTTGAAAACATAAAAGTCTACCCATTTCTTCATTTTGATTTGCCTTGCGTCTTCCTTAGTCCCAATCACTTTTTGTCTTTCAAACTTTCCCTGCCCCGTAACTTGCGCCGACCATCTTGAAGATGATTAAACACCGAAAATAGTTAAAGAAAAGGTGCATTACATAAATAAACAAACAGGGTGTATAACATTTAAGACTCGATTGTTAGTTTTTAAAGTTGTAGGACTTCATCATTAAAATTGTTAAACTTAGAGGACTAAAAATGTACTTCCCCCGCTTCTTTTCTCCACTTTACTGCAACACTTTTCCTGTCCTTTATCAATTAATCAAACTCCACGAAAAAAATAATACTCAATGTAATTCAGAATTATTGAAACGTTTTTTTTTTATTATTTCAAATTATAATATTTGATTCAAAATTTAATTAAAAAAATAATTATATATATATATTTAAAAAAATTAGATTATAAATTATAAAAAATATATGAATTATTTAATTTTATATATCTATGACTTCATAAAAATAAATCATAAATTAAATACTGTAAAAATAATAAAAAAAACATTTCAATAATTCTAGAACGCTTGAAATAATTAATTAATCAAATTAAACTCTAATATCAGTTTCACAACATTCTTCAGTAGTGCAGCGCTTGCTTGCATTCAACAACACATATACCTACATATCCCTATCCACAATAATCAAAATCTACAACAATCAATTAATCAATACATGCTTTGCTAAATAAATGGTTTTTCTTTACATAAAAATACTGATGCAAATGCTACTACTGATTCCTGGACAACAATGGCTCAGACAGATGAAGGTTTTCATTCGCTGGCTCTGAAGCATTCTTG
>JBBYHH010432540.1:0-11534 GCA_038382905.1 Daphne laureola
TCTTGAAATAGTCCATTTAGTATGCTTGTGAAGTTATGGACAGTCTGGATAAGGTTTGGTCAGTTTTTGGAAAAATGACCTAAAACCGGAAATGGTAATTATGATCGGAATTTGTTAAGGAAAGTAGAATGTTTAATTATGGTTGCCTTGAAGTATTGTTGTTATACATATAAATGGAATTGTATAGCTATTGAATAAGAATTGCTCATTTTGGGAATTTTGGCCAAAACGTTCAAATGAGAGAAAGTGAAGGTTTAATGATGGAAATCGTTAGTGAACGATGAAATTGCATGCGTATAAAGGTCAAGCTTAGAATGGATAAGGTTTATAAGATTCTGAAGCATTTTCTGGAAATGGCTAGAACATGGGAAAATGACTAAGTGTTGGAATACGTAAAAGTGAAATGTTGGTCATTGATTCTGTATTGTTTATGTGATTGTTCAGTGCTGTTGTGGGTTGGTGGAACATCCAAATGAAGGCTACCGAGGACAATTACTGGTAGTATATGGAAAAAGGATTGGACTGCTATTATTGTAGGTAAGGGTTCAACCTTTCTAAAAGCATATTAAGTAAATACTTAATGCCTTTTCATTTGGTTGAGATCACTCTTATACCGGTGGTGGGGTATATGACTGGTTCCATGCTAGTGGTAGGTGTGTGCAGGTAAATGGATAGGACAACGGTTCCATGTGTCTATGTGACCACCGAACGCGATGATTGAAAGAAGTGTGTTGCGGTTCTTGAGTCTTTGTGACCTCGAACCTAGTAGGAGTGACACAACATGTAATGGTTCCAGACGTCTGAGTGACACTGAACCCTTGTATATGACATGGTATGGTATGATTTATGTGCATTACCATGAGCACGAAGGGACTGGTTCTGTGATCACGATCACGAACCCTCTGATATGATAGTTATGGGATCCGTGCATCTTCACGAGCACGAAGGGACTGGTTATGTGATCACGATCATGAACCCTCCGATATGATGGTTATGGGATCCATGCATCCTCACGAGCATGATGGGACTGGTTTCGTGAGTCATTATGATCACGAACCCTCCGATATGATAAGGTATGTTTTGGTTTCTGTGCGTCACCACGAGCACGAGGACGATGTAGTTCCGTACGTCACCACGAGCACGATGAGGATGTTTTGACGACGGTTTAAGTGTCCTAGGCCCTCGCTGGTACCATGCGTATGTAATGTGTGTTTGTTGTAGGAGACTCTTTACTGTGGTTCTATGGCAGTTCCACAGATAAGGGGGGCGTCGTGGTGTGTGGGTTGGACTTGAGGTTATTGAAGTGCGGTTTATGGTTATGGTTCTTGTGATATATATATATGTATATGTGTTGCCTTACGTTGTCATTGCAGGTTATGTCGAGAAGAAAATGACTATTTCTACCTACACCCTTACTGGGTTCTGTCGGGAACTCACCCTTTCATAAATCTACTTTTTAGGAGCTCTGAGTTTGTGGACCGCGAAGCATTATGCTCGGTCGCAACATATTGTGTGCTTAAGGTATAGTTATCTCCTCAGGAGGTTATGTTTTTGTTATGAAAGGAAATGGTGGGGTGAGTTGAGAGAGGACCAGAGGGTTATTCAGTATATGGTTATTGACAGTTTTGAGCTTTGGAAGGTTAATTTTGTTATTCAGTTTATAATTGTGGTTTGAGAACTTGTGTATTAATGGAACTAATGGTTAGCCTTTTGGTCGTTTTGTTACAGCAGCAGCAGCAGTAGCCGTTGATAGTGTCAGGATCTGGCAGATCTGACCTTCGGTTTGAGTAGTGTTTCCGATTGGAAGATGGCTATGTAGGTGTAGCTTGCATGCATACATGTAGACTCAGATATATGTTGAGTGCATATACTTGATTATATGTACACATGAGAAAATTGTGAAAATTGTTATGAGATCGGTTATTATGGATTGAGTTATTGCGATGTTCTATAGAGAACTTTCTGTCTGTATTGGTTGTTTATTTGTTAAAGAGCCTCTACCCGGTAGTGAAAGGGTAGACTCTCTTCTGGTTGTTTCGGTCTGAGCGGAGCTCAGTACCTCTGCTATTGTATGAATTTCTGTTTTGCAGGTACAAGAGAAACGTGGAAACGTAAATTGTACGTTATGGTATTTTGTAAACAAGGACCTAGGTAATGGGTTGATCCCATATAAGGAGCTGCGCATTAAGGAATGATCGTTTAGCTCACCGCCGCCCCGCCGACCCCGCATCCGCTTCCCACCGGGCCGAGTAGCGTGGGGGCGGTGGTGATGCTAGGAAAGTCAAGAGTGGCAGGCACGCAGGCGAACGCCATGCGACCAAATCACATGGCCCAGGCGATCACCCGACATGAAAGAGCAAAAGTGGCAGGAGGCCAGGCGACCACCAGGCGTTAGGAGTAAAATGCCAGGCGATTGCTTGGACGTCGATCCACCAAATTCTGGACTATTTTAATACCCAAAAATTAGACTCTAAACATAAGTTTTTACACTCCTAAACACTTCTTGCAATTTTTCTTCCTAGAGAACTCTCACCTAGGGTTTGAATAGCTTTACCACTCGTTCTTCATTGCTCCAACTTGAATTTCAAGATTGCTCAGTTATAGATTGAACTCCAGTTCTAAGCAGTTTTTATTCTCTACTCTTTTCTTTTGCAAGTTATGTTTACCCTATTTTTTGAAGTATTGTTAAGCATGAATAGAGAGTAGTTTCTTTATCTCTTTGGTTATTTGGGTAGTTGCATGATTTCTAAGTGATGTAACCATGATTGGTTGTTGATTATGCATGTATAGTAACGTTTCTTGAGCTTCAAGAAGTGAATGGGAATTAGAAGAGCTATCTAATTCCCTGCACCTACCTAGGTTTGATGAAGTGCCTCGAGAGAGGACTTCATTGAGCTGGCCACGAGGAATTGTTAGATAACCTAGGATTACCTGAGAAGGTGTTTTAGGATATTAGGAGGTTTTACTTGGGCAACCCTAAAGCTTCCATTAATGGTATGAGCGGAGAGATCTCGTTTGGTTATTAATGGGAATGATGACTCTAGCCTAGTAAGTTAGGGTTTGAAGTTTATCCATCTCCTTTATCAATGCATGATTTACAGCCAAACATCTCTCTTAGTAATCATCAGCCCTAAACAACCAATGAGACTTTTTAATCATTGAATTTTACCAAAAACATTCAGTCTTTTGCATATTGATGTAGCTTCGTTTCAGATTTTCTCCAGGTTACTTGTTACTGTTGATGTTCTTGTGTCTCGAATACTTCACCACTCTCATATACCGAGTTCGTTCTAAGAAAAAAAATACAAAAAAACTGCACTCAGATATTTGTCATTAATTATAAACTAATCACTTGGGTACGATCTTACTCACCGTGCTACATCTGCATCCTTACACTTGAGGAAGAGTTGGACATTACAAATGTTATTTGTTTGTTCGATTTTCGACATTAACACTAGACGACGATATCGCTGGCGGGAAGGCACCAGCATCATCGTGCGGCGCGGAGAGAAACCCTAGGTTCTGAAAAAGCCTATCCAATTGAAATCTAATTAATTGAAATTATGAATTCAGGGCTTTGATTATATGAATAATTAGATTACATTTTTAATGATATACTCTTTTCATCCCTAAAAAAGTATACACATTTCTTTTTTCGGTTGTCCGTGAAAAATTATTCACTTTCCTTAAATGAAATTTCTCTCCTCCAAAGTTACGTACCAAAATATCCCTACTTTATGTTTACTTCTTCTATTTGTTTTTTTATGTAACCTCAACTCAAGAGTAACTATGTCAAATAATATAAAGTCATACATTCATCTTAATCTTCATGCTCACACAAAGTGGAAAGCAAAGAGCACAAAAAAACCCTTGAACTTTTCAATTTATCACGAATGACCGAATAAACCACTAAATTTTTGTAATAGTATCTATTTAGTCATTGGGTCTAAATTATGATGATTTTTCACGCGAAAGAATGACGTGAATTGAGCGAGAAGTTCAACATAAAATATCTCTAAGTGTCCAATTTAAAAAAAAATATGTTAAAAGTATATCACCAAGAATGTCAGACACGATTAAGGTAAAGGAAAATAACGTAATATATATTGTCTTAGCATGCGTGTATTTATTTAAAATCGAACCGTTAGAGAGATTTTAGATTTAACTTTATACTCGATCCATGTCATTTCTTCACCTGAAACATCAGAAATGAAATGAAATGAAGTAGCTAAGTTGGAATTTTTTTTTAAAGTTCAGTGATTTATTGGTTAGATAAAAAATTCAGTAGAAATTTATTTATGATTTTTACCCAAACTGGCATTATTTGAGGACGAGTATAAGTATATGTTTATTGGGTTGATAGCAATCTACTAATCACACAAGAACAAGATTCAGGCCGAGCAAGTTAGTGATTAAAACCAAATTAACTGAATAATCGAAAGACATGAAGCAACCAGAACATGAACCTGATCCGAAATCAATTCAACTCGAATTCAAATGACCTGATCCGAACCCGATCCGACCCACCTGATTGACATCTCTACTGCAGAGAACACAAAAATGAACATCTCTCTCGCATTCTCATGTTAGATCCTACATGCGTCTTTCAACTGACCATTCATCAGTCAAGAGATCAATATGCACAAAAAATGTAAGTGTGCATAGGAAAGTTTCTCACCGGCATGATTCATTCTATTCACACTATCTGGCACACAATCTCGTTCAGTTGTTTGAACTTTGTAGCTCAGTTGATTCAGTTGACTGACGACTCTGTGTCACTTGCTCCGTTTCTTTGCTTTCATCATCAGCATCTGCAACGGAGGAGTTCAGGGCACCGTGATCTCTGTTCTTATCGAAGGGCTCTAACCGGGATGCAACAGATGCAGAATCCTCCTGCCTTTCTCGCAAAATCCTTAAGATCAGCATTTTCAGAAAGTTCATCACTTGTACAGCATACATCAGTGCAGTCAAAGGATCTGCCATCTGCAATTTATTCAAGAATTCAATGCTCGATCAACAAAGAATGCCGAACAAGCAGGAGGAATCTTTATGCAGAATCGGAGAATCATTCATTTCAAGATCAAGCAGACAGCTAGCGTGCTACTCTCTAAGATTGTAGACTTTGCCATTTTGGGTACCTCCACATTAAATGTTCACTTTTCTTAGAGGGAAACTTTCTACAGCTAATTGTCAAAACACACAATATCAACTATTACTAACTTTAATCTTCGTATCAAGTCAAATCCTACAATCTTTGTGGGACAGACAGAGGGAGTAAAAATTCTTATTTTTTTCAGCGAAAAATGAAATTGTGAGGCTTTGATGCATTTGTGAGATAGGTTGCCAAACCCATATATCAACTTACCTGAGTCATGTTTGGAGCAAATACCACTGCAATATTGTGAGCATTCATTTTATTGAGGTGTTCTTGTTCTGCAACATCAGCCATTAGATTAATCACCCAGTCCAACAATGAAGCTTCTGCTGGCGGTAGGAGCCTAGCAAGCTCAGCACACTGCTCTTCCGTCTTGCATTGCATCACTTGGTCAGTGGATAAAGAATCCAGGACTCCAGCCGGAAGCTCTCTGAACCAAGCCTGGGAAAACAAACTTGTTAAGAAATATGCATCCTTCTTTCTTTTCCTTTCTTTTCAATAAGGCAACATGAAATGATTATTGGTTCCAGCAGTTTTTTAACCTATCTTTTACTTAGAAATATAACCTCGAAGCCCATAAAACATTTAAAACACAGAATAATAAAACCTAGCCCTAGAATCTATTGCCCACAGAAAAACACCCCTTCTCCTTCAATTCTTGGTTTATAGTTAACAGTGTATCAGATACCATTTTAGATGAGACATCAAGAATTTGGCACTGAAACATCTAATCATGTTAGCAGAACCCTTGGATCAAGGGAGGGCAAGACTCAAAACACAGAAATAGGAAGTGTTCTCCTTTAAATGGGTTACTTGTATGCAAAAAAAAAAAAAAAATTGGGAGGAAGCTAACAGCCTGCAAGTTTGGACCTCAACTGGTGGTGTTGCAGAAGCTGCTCTTGAAAGTCGAAACTGAGGGGGTTTCAACTTTGATAAAGATCAAAGACCTTGAATCCAATTACCAAATGTAACGTGAAGATTCCAAAAGCATAGTAGAGTCAAAGGTATTAAATTAAAACTAAAATCCCTCGACTCCTTACATAACTTTGAAGAACATACTTATGTTCATGGGTCAAAAGCAGTGAGCAGAATATAGTTGTTGATGCCTTGAGTTACAATGTCAAAGAAAAACAAACACAAGCAGAAGCACGATGATATGTTTGTGACTTCAGCTTTGACTGTTCCCTTGGTGAGCTAATTAGTGGTAGGCTATCATGTTTCACAATCTGGGCTTCAAGAAACGTGGCATGTATGCTACAGTGCTCTTGTCTCAATATTTAACTTAAATCTTGGAGCAAGATAGAAGATACTTTTCTTTCCCCTCGTTGCAGTTGTAGTGAACCGGGGTCTTAAGTAATGAAAAAGAATTAATCTTCCTGAAGTAAGAGAAGAAAGCTTAATATTCAGGAGAAATGGAATATTCATTCTGCTTATAAACCTAGGTTTCTTTCTAGTGCTGGAAAGAGCTCTAGAACAGAAGTTCATAAACTGAGGAGCTCCATCTGCCCAGCTAGTTTTCAAAAATAAATAAATAGAGTCTTTGACTCCAGTTAACAAAGTTAAAACTTCATGTGACCCACAACCACATGCCTTTCCTCCCACTATATGAGCTACCCGTCTCCCTATGTACCAGTAAATGTTTAGTAAACAATTAACTGCTTTACGCTCTAAAGCTCTATCTATACTACTACTGTAAATAACCAAATCCCCAGAGCAGAATCATCTAAAAGTTAATGCAAGAAATTAAAATGCATATATCTATACCTTAATTAGACCTGCCAAACAATGTACATCTATGTCATCTGCTATAACTCCGGTATTTAACTGGTCTCTCACATATTCCTCCTGGCTATTCTCTGCGTTGATTCTGAAAATCCCTTCTGCCTGCATTTGGAAGTAAGAAACTGAATTCAACTAATCATGTTAGCATATGGCCCATTAGTAGAGTCAACAAGAAACAGACAAGAGCAAGAACCTGCAAACCCCCTTGATCATAAAGCCGTCTTTGCATTAGCAAGAGTATTGTAGGCACACTATTTCTTCTGGAGTCGTATGACAATTGCATGGACTCTGTAGAAACTCCAAAAACAGTAGCACTGCAAACAGAAGATCTGTATTAGATGGCACAGTAGCAAACCGAAAGATGTAGTTGTGATGCAAATCATGCAAGCAATTTCCAATCAATGAGCAAGTTAAAATTAATGTTAGTTGTAGGAAAGCCCACTTGACTAGTATTTTTTTTCAAGGGTATACTGTCTTAACCATTGATATGGAAACTATCAGAACAGGTTCAAATCAACAGTCTGTTGGGTTCTCTAGCATCTATGCTGAGACCATTTGAACAACGAACAAATTCAATGGAGGAGACTCAGAAACAATATAAGGAGAGCTTTTCCACTCTACTGCATTTGATATAAATGGAAATCATGCCATTTCTAAGACAAATGAAAACTCAAAAAGCAAACCATCCCAAAGAAAAATGCCCATTTCAAGAATCTAATAATCCACCAACTTCAGCTCACTTCAACAATTTAGAAGTCTTCGTCAGGAGTCCAGGAGACAGGAGTAGAATTTTTCTCCATGAGTAGGAGGTTCAAGATTTTAATTGTTAAATACATTTTTTTTTAAAGAAAGAAAAAGAAGAGAGCAATTGCTAAAACTGCAGAACAGCAATTGATGACTTCATAAACATATAAAAGCACTAGAATCAAGTGAAGAATTGAACCAGCCATCGGAGTAACACAAGAACGAAAATCTAATTTGCCATTCCATTTCATCAGACCCAACAGAAACCCAGAATGGTTTTTGTTCGTACCTCGCACTGGGTGGCTTTCTGGGCACTTCAGGCTCGAACTCACTAGGCAAACCAGAGAAGCCATTAAACCTATCGAAGGTTACATGGGCAACATGCCGGACATTAGTCGGCCAGCCAATATCCATCGAACCGAGCTTCTCCCGGTTACTCTTACAAGCAGCCAGAGACTTCCGGAGCAGCGTGACGAGCAGAGCCAAGAACGAGAGCTGATCCCTGCCCGGCTTCGCCGCCGCTTGTGGGTCGCAGCGAAACGGCTGAGAAGGCGGAGAAGAAGGTGGGGCCGTAGTCGTAGATGAACGGAAGTGGAGGACCTCGGTCATGGCTAGAGAGCTACGAGATTCGAGAGGGTGAAGTTGGATTCGAGAAACAAGAATGTGGGGGCGTCAAAGATGACATTGATTAACTGAACTGTCCGCCATTGGACGAGTGGGCAGGCAGCTTGAGGTTGAAGAAGCCACGGTTATGGCAATGAACAGTTTAGTCCTCCAAATGATATTCTTCGGTCAAAAACGCCATCTGACTATAAATTTTGGTTATCAATTTGTAATAAATTCACGACTGGCATTAATTGGGTAATTGGGTTATCTTTATCAATTATGTTCTAAACCTATATCTATGCAGTATAACATCGTACTTCTCATTCCATCTAATGTGATACATTTGATTGGATAGAGATTAAAAAATATTGTTGATTAGAGTATAATAATGTAAAATAAATATGTAAAAGTAATTGTTTAGAATGAAAAAAGAAATAAGGATAATAAGATAAAGTTTATGTAAAAATATTTCTTTTCTAATAAAAGTATCAGTTTAAAAAAGTCAAGTAGAATTTGCCTAGGGTTTTTTATGCTCCAATCACCGCTGCTACTTGTCTTCAATATTTTGATCGCTAGTGTCTCTCCTTTTTTAGCGTTGTTGGCTTAACTCAGCGGAAGTCTCGCTCTTTCCATCATCACTGGTGGCCCCTTTCTATTGATCATCGTTGTTCTGTCGGCTCACCTTGCAAAGGCCTGGTTCGTGTCTCTTCTTACTACCGCTCCTTTTCGGGTTCGCATCGCCGGATTGCTTCTGGTTTTGGGAGTTTTGGGCCTCGTCCCATTGCGTCCTCAGGCCGTCAGCCGGACTCGGTGGTCTGATAGGCTGGGGGTGCCGTTTGCACCGTCGGGCTCAGTTTTGTCACCGCACAACGACTTATCTAGCGTGTCTCTGTCGATCTTCCTGGTCTTTGTCCAACATGGGCACAAATTGGTGTGCTGTAGGGACTGGTTCGAGGGGGCCCTCGCCCTGGTCTGGTTTTGCGGTGCCCCGCCATGGAGGAGGTTTAGGAGGAACAATTTGGTTTGGGTTTTGTTGTCACTCATTCGGGAAACGAGGTTTTTTTCGATTGGTAAAATTGATTTGGGTGATTTCGTGGCATGGTGTAGGAAGTTCGAAGGTGTTCCTGACGCTAGCATGACGCTAGCACGTCAAGGAGACGAAGTCCGATTAGGTCCTGCCAAGGACAAGCAGGCCGAGCTGGAGATGAGTACAGCAGGGTGTGAGGGGTCTGGAGCCTTCCCTTTGCACTTAATATAGTGAATTGGCTTGGGTCCGGTGGTTTCTAAAGCAATGTGACTGCTGGTTTTGGATGTTATGCAGGCATGTGCAGATTTGGTTATTTATCTTCTACCGAGGATCTCCTGCAGGGGCAAGCGTTATCAAGCTCGTCTGATATGGCTTGGATGGTGGATAGTTGTCTCTGTACCGATTGAGAATGCTGGGAACGGGAGCCTATTTGAAGCCTTTTGGATAGGTGGTGGAAGTTTCGAGCCGGACCTTCACATGATGCATCGCATCCTCTTTTGACTAAAGTTTTTCTTTACTATTCTGTCATGGCTATTTATTGTTAGGTGCTTTTTATTTTTGTGTTTTTTTATGTCTTTCTTTATTTTCTTTTGGTTTATCTTAGGTTTGCTTTCTAGATTTGCTTATTATCGATCAGAGTTTTTAAACTTTCCACTAAGTGTTTTGTCCCTAGTTCTTAGGTTGTTCTTGATAGTAGCTGCATGATATTGAATAAAAGTCATTTCCTTAAAAAAAATGTATCAATTTTGATGTGACAACCAAAAAGGGAAAACTATCAGTTTTGTTGGGACTAAGAGAGTAACATTGAAGATAGTTAATAGGACAAGATGAATAGGACCGATTTCGGCATCTTTTATTTTTTACTTTTATTGGGTTAGGGATAGCTTTTCCTATGTCACTTAGTTTCGAGGAGGTTGCAATGACGTCAATACTGACACCCTTGTCTAAGGTTGCATCGATATCATCTATAACCGGTACGGAAATCGTAGCATTACGTGCGGGTGATGATCTGGCGGCCCTTGATGGTCATCTTGTGGGCTTAGCTTTGTCCATAGAGGAACGAGCGGCAGTCGTCGCCAAAGGTGAGCTAGAAGTGGCGGGGCTCAGTATGGACTCCCCCTGCAGTGCTCCATGATAGTGTAGGTCTCCGAGATGGCCGGACTATGGGTTCCCCTGGGTAGTCTGGACTTGGTTAGGAACCCATGACACCACTTATGATGGCTTGGTGGGATGTATTAATTGTGCGATTGATAGGTGTTGCCCTGGGTCCAGATGGGGCCATGGACACTTATGCAGAGAGTTGGTGAATTTTAGCTTCAGGTAACATGTTTTTTGCTATGTACAATCCTGAATATGTTATCGAACGGTGTCGTGGGCTTGATCCAGAACCGGATTTGGACTTGTCTGTTGGATGGTCTCCTACACGTTGTAGAAGCGGCTGGCTTTTGCTATTTGTTTCATTGGTCTTTGCGTGCAATCTTTCTTTTTATAGGTTATCTTTTACTCCCACAGTCCTTGAAAAAGTATACACATTTCCTTTTTGGATTGTCCCTGAAAATTTATACACTTTCTTTAACTGGAAACTTCTCTCATTTAAAGTTCAAATTATCCCTACTTTATCTCTACTTTTTCTATCTTATTTTTTATGCAAGCTCAACTCAAGGGCAATTATGCCAAACTACATATAATCATACATTCACCTTAATTTCCACACCCACACAAAATGAAACATTATTTAGGGACTGAGAGAGTAATACAATTTGCGCTTGTGCGGAGCCTAGGTAGCGATTTTGACATTCCACTACTCGACTCTTGGTTTTAGTAATACAATTTGCCTTCTAAAAAAATCATAAAAATAAATATGAGATTCAAGAGATTAAATATTGTAAGACAATAAAAACAAAATTAGCATTTTTTGTCGGACAGGTGGAGTACTTTTACTGTCACCACCCCTCCGTACCACTTGTCAGAAAACTGTGCAGAAGCAATTACTCGAGGCGGCTGATGACGTCAAAACGGAGTTCGTCAAAACTTGCGGTCCCAAAAATCCGTCCATTTTAAAAATTTCTTAACATAATATTCCTAACGCGTTATTACAGATTTTAAGGCGTTCCATTTACTTAATTGCCCAAACCTGCGCCCAGAAACACGTTAGTGGTTTTACAGGATATCGCGCGTCGTAACAGAATTTAAACTTATACATTTATCTGATCTATATGC
>JBBYHH010432651.1:0-11533 GCA_038382905.1 Daphne laureola
CATGAAGATTTCGGCCTTGAATGAAGCCTCCTTGCACCTCCTTTGTTCCTTGAACTAACACTACTTGAAGGCTTGAGGATGGTGAGGATAATGGAGGTAAGAAAATAGCAAGAATGGAAGGCAATTTTATGGAATGGGAGGGAGTATAGCCGGTGGTTTTGCAAAGGGAGAGAGGGAGTGTTTTTTTGCTAAGTGTTAGTAAAGTTGCAAGTGTGAAATGGAGTGGGATGGCTGGGCAGGGAGTATTACGGGCTAGGTAGTGAGAGAGAGGAGAGAGTGTAGCTCATTTGTTTAATGGGTTAGGATTTAGGCTAGGTAGAAAATCCTTAATTTAAGGATGATAGGTATCCTTAGTCAAAAAGGCTAAATCATATTATAATAAGCCTAAAAAGGCTACTAACCCTAACCCTAACCCTAACCATCATTTTAATTAATTGGACGTTTTCGTCCAATTTTTCGTAACGACCGTTTTAATCTCCGAAACCGTAAATTGTTAAAATGTCCCGAACCTCTCGGAACATCCTAAAACACTTAAATCTCGTTGAATCGATGTTAAATATGATCCCGGGATACTCAAATTATTAATAAATATGTCCACTTCTTCAAACTGACCATTTTACCTTTCAATGTCAATTTTTGATAAAATGATCCGGGATTCACGGAATCTTATAAAAATGTGAAATCCCAAAGAATTGACCTTATATAAATTCCCAGAGTATGAGAGTTATTAGGAAACGTGTGCCTGCATGTTTAAAATTGAGTCCCGATAATTACAGATTTTGACCGTCGGACAATTTTTCCTGAAAAATCACTATTCATCGGGGATGACTCTAACACCCTACCTCTTTTTTAAGCTGTTTACTTCTTTATATTTGCATATTTGACTTTTAAGGCCGAAAATTGGTAAAGTTATGCTACTCTCTCAATTCTCAAAAAATTATATACTTTATTGTTTCAATATTTAATATTTGATTTAATTTTTAATAAAGATAAATAATGTAAAAAAATTAAAAAATATATATTTAATAAATTTAGATATCAAATAATGGTTCTCAAATAAATTTTTTAGTTTTCAATATCTAAAAATAAATCATAAATTAAATACAGTAAAACTGTCAAAATAAATTATACAATTTTTTGAGGACGAATGGAGTAATATCTAATTGCTCGAACACATCCTTGTTGCAGGATCTGATGAAAGATGTGAACCGCAGCTTACTTCAGTTTGCTGATTCTATTTCTGTATTGATGTTCTAATTCTCAATCTCATGGTTGTAAGGTAACAAATACAAATATATATAGTTTAAATTCTGCCCTCAGAAATACAACATTGTCCTCAAAAAATAGGAAAAGACAAAAAAAGTATTTGAGTTTATGCTGTTAATGGCATCGGCATTTTATTATTGGGTAAATTACCAAAAAAAAAAAAATTTGAGGTTTGGTG
Source organism: Daphne laureola (assembly GCA_038382905.1). NCBI lineage: Eukaryota > Viridiplantae > Streptophyta > Magnoliopsida > Malvales > Thymelaeaceae > Daphne > Daphne laureola. The sequence goes on from JBBYHH010432651.1 coordinate 1,445, forward strand.
AAACCTGCAGTTTACCTTTCTCTATTTTAAAAAATCAACACTTACCTTCCCAAAATTTAGTGAAATTTTTAATTATCTCCCTTGATCGTTTATGGTATTACTTGACTTTTAAAGGTTTTAACAGTAATTACACTAGTTATACTCCAAAGGTCAAATTACATATTACTACGTCACACTTTGATGACTCATTCAATGAAGGGTCTGATTTATGACTCGTCTTGATCCGATATCTCAACTATATAAAGTAGTGCAGATAAAGGTCTTATCTCAGTAACTCGTTTGACACCGTTAGATTTTTAATGATTGGGTGACCAAATTGTAATTAGTACTAGTTTTAGGCCATATATAATAAAACTAAATAACATTAGGAACTTATAATCATTTCTTGATAATCAAATGCCCCTAAACTATTTTAACTCTTAAAAGAAAAAGATCCAAAATAAGTTTGAGTTGAAAATTTAACTATTGTGTTTTATATGTGAAATTTTTAGATTTTTTTTTTCTGTAAGAAATGGAGAAGAATGTGTGAATGAAGATTTTATGGAATGCTTAATTTTAAGATTTTAGATCTTTTTTGTTAATGAACATAATGTTGAAGTTCCAAAATCGCACTATTTTTTTATTTTTTATTTTAACAAAGCGGATCTATTTTATAAATGATAACTCATTACAAAATAAATCAGTAATGACGAACTAAAGTACCTGAAGGTACACCAAAATTAGTCATCAACAGGTGAAACTATCACATAGAGAGTAATATAATGGAAAACTACAACCACTAAAAGTAGGCTCTCACTAACTGGCCTCAAAAGATAAAGCAAACTAATGACGACTGTCATGATTACCATGGCGGTAAAAAGATCGGGAATCAAGCACTCGGTACCCCTGACTGCCCAAAAGCTGAATGGTATCGACGCATCATGGTAGAGTGAGGAGAACACTAGCCTCAGTAGTAGTAGTACTACTACTAGTAACCACATTAACTCACCCAAGCATGCAACAATAGGAAAGTACAACAAGCAACGACAAAGCAAAGCAAGAAAAAACAAAAATCAGAAAAAACCTACGCCGAAATAATAGAGGGTCCACATAAACTTAGTTAACCAACTGTCAACTAAACCAAAATTGGTTCTCTCACAAAGTAACTGACGTGACGTCAGGGCATGCCCGCGGGCTGGGAGTCCCCCGACCCCGATCCCGCAAAACGTCGATCCTCCATGGCTAGGAGTAGTACCGGGAGTCCACCGGCAGCTGACGGACACCAACAGACGGAAGCGCACCGTGAAGAGCCAACTGTTCTGACCGGAGATCCCCCATGGCAGAACAGGCCAGGTCGGCGGCGACAATGCCGAGAGGCACGAGCGCGTGCGACGCTCGGGAAAGAAGAAAGAGCCGCTGCTCCAGGATCGGTGACGGACCACCTGTACAAAGAAAAGCGGAGCCACCAGCCGCGACTCCGCCACCATGCCAGCGATTGAAGACTCACGGAGAGACGCCGAGCCACTAGGAGTGCGGTGCCGGGAGATAAGCCAGACTTGCGGCTGGAGTGACTCAGATGACCGTCGATGATGATGGCAGGGCGCCAACCATGCTGGCGGCGCTGGAGGAGGTCGCAAGGCGGCAGACAGGACTTGTGCGGCGCTGCCATGAAAGATCCGCACTAAAACTATTTAGTTGAAACTAAGTAATGGTCAAACATTTTGCCATTGTGTGAAGTTTCAAGGGCTATTTCACCAAATTAAAGGGGGGAAAACCCTTAGTTGCAGTGCTGATTGATTCATTCTCTCTACTTTGTTGCAGTGCTGCACAAGCAAATGGGTAACTTCCATTGTCGATCTTTTGTTAGCATGATATTTGATCCAAAAGGGAGCGATTGTGTCATGAGATTTGACACAGTTGACGATGCTCGCGTTATGTTGGATGAAATGCTCCACCAACACCCATTGCTGGCTTCCATCCTAATGTGGTAACATACGACACCATTATTGATAGTCTTTGTAAACACAAGCTCATGAATGAGGCTAGAGAATTGTTTTCCAAAATTGTTGAAAAAGACATTCATCCAGATGTTTTGACATACAGTTCATTGATTCATCCTATGTGTGATGCTGACCAGATGAAGGAGGTTACAAGTTTAGTGAATGCAATGATAGCAGCCAAGGGTCTTCAACCAAATGTTGTTACATACACCATATTGGTGGGTATTGCAGAAGAAACAATGCAGGTCTTTAATGAAATGTTTTCGAAAGGATTAATCCTCGACGCAGCTGCAAGCGCTTCTCTAATCAGCGGCATGTATTCGGTAGGGAGACTTTTAGATACTCTGAATCTTGTGGGTAAAATGATCAAATGGCTTTGTAAATATGGTGAGCCAGATGCTAATTGATCTGTTGCCATCTAAAAGTGTTGGTTCGTAGTGTTGGATTGAAATGCTCCTTGATGATACCTCCTGGACTTGCCTAGTTTTAGTTATTTGTTGTTGTATATGTCCTGATTCCCTTCATTAAAGATGTGAGATTAATTTTTTTTTTTATACAAAAGGGATAGGATGTTGGGGATATTGGAGACTCGAACTCAATATCTCTACAAATGTTCTCATAAACATGATCACTAAGTCAAGTGCTCAGGATAGATGTGAGATTAATTACTTATTAGTAGTGGCATAATTTACCTGATATTACATTCGTCATGAAAAATTGGTGCATTTCAATTTTAACATTTAATTTATGATTTAATTTATTTAACATTTTAATATGTAAATTCAATTAATTTAAATACGAATTATAGATTAATGTGTGTAGTTCCTAATTTTTTTTTTTTTAAAATTGCTTTAATAACTGTTTTCAAGTAATAATTTTAATCTCTCATAATATTAAAAAAAAAATGTACCAATTTTTCTGGGAGGAATAGAGCCTTTTTCTCAAAAAAATAGCTGGCTCTGCCTAGCTCTTTTTTAATACAATGAAAACCTTGTCATGAATCAATACTCCCTCCGTCTCAAATAAGGGTCTGAAATGAACCAAGTCTCTTCGAACTCTGTTCGAGCTTAATCGAACCCCGAGTTCGAGTTAAAGCCCGAACCGTTTTTTAAACTCGTGTATTGAACGAGTCAAATTCAAACTTCAAAGATTCAGCTCAAACTGGTTCGCGAGCCTACTCGAGCCTGAAGAACGAGCCGAGCCTGAACCTGATAGTTTCGAACTCAAACTGGTGAAATTTATCTTTATTTTATTGAATTAATGCAATACATCTCAATTTTTTCGAGCTTCACGAGCCAATTCAAGCTTTATTGAACCAAACTTTGGAATCAAACTTAAGCGAACTACCCGTTAATCGAACCTCACGAGCCGAGCTCAAAAAATCAAGCTCGTTGAAATTCGAGTCGAGCCTAATTTTCACGAGCTCAAGCTCGACCTGCCAGGTTCAAGCTCGGCTCGACTCGTTCTCACACCTAGTCCCAAGTGTGTTGTCACAACAACAAAAAAAAAACTTGTCTAAAATGAAATGACATTTTTCTACTTCTGTTTTATTTTAATCCATTTTTACCTTACACATGCACTCACCTAAAACGTTTAGGGAGTAGGTTGGGAGGGGTAGGAATGGTTTTGGAAGGAGGTAATAATGAAAATTTATGTAAAATGAATTAACGAACAAAGACAATCTTAATCTATATAAAAAAAAAACTATAAGTGACAACACATTTGAGACGGATGCAGTATAACAGAACTGAGATCTCTACATCACCTGACTGAAGGAACACAAGACAGAAAACTATCTCATTTGGACACTAATCACACATGCAATATCTGTGTAACAATGATCACAGAACTCACCCTTCATCCTTTCCGCTGTCTGTTGAGTTCTCATTCTCATGGGTGCATCATGTAAGGTAACAAATACAAGTATGGTTTGATTCCTTCCCTCAGAAACCCAGCATTGTCCTCAAGAAATTCCAATCGTCTTCCCGAGTAGCCATAGAACAAGCGACATCTCGATTCCGAAGATTGTATGCAGAGTGGTTCGGTCAAGAGTGAACCCGAACACCGTGATCCCAGCTCTATTGTTCTCAAAGTAAGTCACTGTTGAAAAATGGAACAAAAGGAACACCATCAAATTTTAGTTCATCCAGTTGAGTTCAAAACCCAAGTCAAGACATTCATATGTTGTTTTGGTTCTAGTACTCCCTCCATTCCAGTAAAATTCATACGTTTTCCTTTTTGGATTATTCCAGCAAAACTAATACGTTTCCTATAAAAGAATTTTTTTTGCATAAACTAATACATTCCCTAAAAATAATTTCAGAATGTTCAAATAATAGAAACAAACTAATAGTAGTTTCAGACTGAGCAGCTTACCTAGAGCTTGTCTCTTCTGGAAGGAGATTGTACTGAAAGCGAAGGCCGGGATGAACTTATTGTTATCGAAGTCATCTTTTTCATCACCGGCATCATCACCATCCGAATCACTACTTGTGAACAATGGAACAATTCCAGTACGGGCATGTAGAGTTGTCGGAGTTTCACCATCATTCCCAGCCTCGAACGAGTCCAACGTAGCGCAAACATGCCATTTCGTGGCAAGGCATGTCACTCCTTGCGCTTTGTGCGTGATTTTAGTAGCACTCCTCAGTAGTATCAACAAGCCCGTCAGAAGGGTTAAAGAACACAACTGGTACAAACATAAATCAGCAACTGGTACATAACTAATGAGTGATTCGGAGACAGACAACCAAATGAGCATTTCGCAAACTTACCGCAAGTTCTCCGGTTTTAAAAACGCTTTTTTCAGCGTGTGACTTGGTCGTCATAAGCAATGAGTAGAACTGGCTTCCTGTAATTAAGATCAGGCACCAGAGAATGAAAGCACGATAACGGTGACTGATGATACGCAAATGCCTTCGGATTCTAAGGTGCTCGGAGAGGACAGATCCCACGTCAGAATCAACTTGGAAAACCTGGGCGAAATCATGCAGCCGTAGGAGCTGAAGGTGACAGATGAGTCGGAAGAGAACGCATACAAGGAAAAAAACCATGGTGCGGTAGAGCCAAGAGAGTATCTCCATTGTGCATGCTACTATGTCACTAAGCACAACGTTACCCAAGAACGGGATTTGGGAAGCACCCGAGGCATACCACCATATCTTGTAGGAACCCTCAGCTATGAGAGATGGGATGACGAAAAAGGAGAGAATTTTCAGTGACCTCTGCATAAAAACAAACCGAACCAAAAAGAGATCACATTAATACATGTGAGATAAATTCCCTTATCATAAGTTGCTCTTAACTTTCAGTAGATCATAGAAAACAAGCAATCAAAAGCTGCAATGCTACTGTCTTTCGAGTTATGTTAGATGGAAGGGAACGCATACTCTCTCCGTTCCACAAAAGATGAAAAAGCATTCCTTTCGGGTTGTCCTAGAAAAGTTGAAACGTTTCCTTTTAAGGAAATCCTTCCTTTAACACCACTTTCACCTTATTACCCTCGATTTCCCTTCTCGGCCCAAATAGAAACTTTTGTCGTATATGTAAGCTTTACTTTATTACTTAAGTTTCAACACTCCTTAATCTCCATCCCGAGTCAAATATTAAATTCACTATAGAAACAACATGCTTGTGATTAACAAGAGAACATTCATTATGAGTTAACAACACCCAGAAACTTCAAAAAGCAGACTACTGCTTATTGCTTGGACTTCAATTATCCTCTCTCAACTTTTGCTAAACCACCAGATTCACACCACATGAGTAAGAATTAGATTCTTTCCCCCACTTAAAAGGATAACTTTGTAACAAGTATACTAATTTATGAGACCAATTTTTTTAAAGAACAACACAAAACAGAGAGACAGGAAAGTAAGCTTATTCTACAAAACCAGCAAATTCATCTGTTTCATAAGAGGAAAAGACAGAAATTCCACCATAAATATATAAATCATCAGTAAAATTATGCTAGTAAATAACTCAAGCAAAACCAGCAAATTCATCTGTTTCATAAGAGAAAAAGAAATATACAACCGAAATTCCACCATAAATACATAAATAATCAGTAACATTAAACTAGTAAATAACTCGAGCAAAACCAGCAAATTCATCTGTTTCATAAGAGAAAAACACACATGCAACAGAAATTCCACTATAAATATATAAATCACCAGTAAAACTACACTAGTAAATAACTCAAGCAAAATCAATAAGCCAAAAAAATCCAAAATTTCCTATAATCAGAACCAAATTCATCTGTTTTATAAGAGAAAAATACAGAAATTCCAACATAAATATACTATAAATTATCAGTATAATTACACTAGCAAATAACTCAAGCATAAATCAACAAGCCCAAAACAAAACAAACAAAAAATAAAAAAATTCCTATAATCAGGACCAAATCAAAGAACAGGGGGGAAAAGTTTTCTTGAAACAAAAAGAGGAGAACAGAGAAAAGAACATACATTGAGCTGGATCATGTAACCAGAACGAACAGTTTCGCTCTCATCACAAAGCTTATCCAAGAACAGAAACCGCCGGAGCCCATACTTCTTCACAAATCTCGACAAACAAACGAAAGAAAGCGTAGCGATACAACTGAGCGACAACTGAACGATTCCGTCGTACGGCCGCGTGAGGTTCGCGTCGCAGGAGGAACAGGCCAGAAGGAAATGGGACACGGCGGGGACGACGACGGCGAGGACGACGAACATCAGGCATGAGAAGCAGGTGCCGGTGACGGTGGTTTGATCGACGCACATCCACCGGAGATACCGCCGGAAGGTGTGTAACTCGTCGTACGCGTGGGACGCCGTCCGGGCGTAGTTTTTACGGCCGTTTAAGGGCTCTCCTTGGTCACCCATTAGGCCGATTTCAAATGGGTTTCCGCCGAGATGGTCTGTTCGTCAATGGCGATCGGAAATTCAATTCGGCAGAAAAATGGTTCCTTTTAGAGAAATTTCATGACTGTTTTTTTTGTCTAAGGAACAGTCTCGCCGGAACTGAATTTATATGTTGACAGGAATGCAAAAACATAAAGTTTAAATCTTTCACGCGCGTCTATAGCGCGTGGGTTTCCGGTGAAAATCTTATTGTTCTGAGACGTGTTGGATTGTGGTTGGAGAATCAGATGGAGAGTTGGAAGTGAGAGAGTGACTGAAAAATCCACCTGAAAAAGAGGAGTTATAGTGCAAAATTGGAATGTTTTCACTTGTGTAGAGGTTTTAAGATTTTGCATTTTGACCATATATATTTTGAGAGTTGCATATCACTCAAGATCAAGAGTGTAAACGAGCCGAACTGAACCCAAACATCACTAGTTCGAGTTTGTGAGAGTCAGTTCAAGTTCGTTCGAGCTGAGTTCGAAAAAAATGGCTCGAGTTCAACTCATCGAGAGCTCGAAAAACTTAGGTACTTAATTAATTAAAATAAAAAAAAAAAAAAAGAACTAAATTGTAAATTATCCCAAAACTGTCATCTTCTTTAAGTTCGTGACTCGTGAGGCTACGCTCGTTTAAGGTAGTTCACATTCTCGAGTTCGAACTAGCTCGTGAATGACTCGGTTCGTTCTATACTCCTAGCTCGAATTGGCTCGTAAGCTAGCTCGAGCCGAACCTTAAAGGTTCGAGCTCAGCTTGTTTTACTACTCGAACCAAAATTTCAGCTCGAGTTCGGGTTCGTGGTTCGTAAATCTCGGCTCGTTTAATGTGGTTCGAGCTCGAGCTCGAACTAACTCGCGAACGGCTATGTTCATTTTACATCGCTAAGACCAGTTTAGGGCTATTAATCTGTTTTTCTTTCTTCTTCTTTTTTTGTAACAATAAAAAAAATTATTGTTCAAAGATCGTGCATTAATGGTTTCTTCGAGGAGTAGCCCTCCTAACGAGTTGCAGAGGCAATTGCCACCTCATATGTTTTATAAATATATGGATATATAGTATATATTTCGATTAATTAGATGATTAAATTTCATATTTTCTACAACTATAACCTAAATATATTACCTAACAATCCATTACATAATGATAGATCCAAATAAAAAGAGCTTCACCCTAACCCAAACACAAAATCTGATTTCTAAAATACTATAGGTGTGTTGTTTTTGAAACTTTTAACAACAAATTGTTGTTCACAACAATATTTTTTAATTAAAGGTACATGTTAATTTTTTCTATGATCGCTAAACAAAAGCAACCGCATTCTTTCTTTGAAAATAAAACGTTGAACATTCATAAAAGTAAAACTCCACCTAATGTAGTCACACTTTAAAATATAAGGTGCAATAAATTGTAAAAAATGGATATTATCTCTTATTCGTAAATTATGTCATTTTCGGCAGCCACGTGTATTCTTTTAGTAATAAATTGTAAATAAATTTTGAAGTTTTTTAAATCAATAAGAAGTTTGTAAGAGGAAAATATGGATGAAATAATCTAATTTGCATTTTTTTATTTTTTATTTTTTTAATAAAATAGTAAATCTATATGTCAATTTGAACAAGTATTATGTTAGATTATGATAGTTTTTAATATGTACTTTTACAATAACTTAGACTTTCCAATGATTTTTAATATGTTTGCAATTTTTCTTTCCTCTTGACTAACTTGTTTAAATTTAACTCTTCAAATTATATTATCTGAATGAGAATAATATTTGTAATTCTCTGCCACTTCTAGCTTCGCCACGGCTCCTAACAGTGTTTTTTTCATAAACAAGATTTGAACTCGAGATTTTGCTTAAAGAATAATGAACCATTTATCATTCAACACTAACAGTCATTGATGGGTTGTTAACTTGTTATCTTATGTTTATATTATTTCATGATAATTCTAGAAAATGAATGATGGTAACTTTTAAGAAGGTAACCCAATAAACCAATAGCTTAAACAGTTGAATCGATTAAACTATGAACTGATACTTAAACAGTTCTACTTTTCAAACACTCGCTTGAACTTGATGTAAAATCTTTAATACAAGTGTGAAGGGAGAAGATCCAATTTCGGCATCAACGTTTGGTTATTGAACCATTTTTTACCATTACAAGAAAAGATTCTATTTAACCACCACCGTTATAGTTTGTGGTCCTAATTTGTCATCGCTATTAAAAAAATGGTTAGTATGGTATTTTTTGTTATTTATGTGGGCTCCAATTAATGACATGTCATTTTTATTTGAACACCTGTCAAATTAAACCTCATCTCCCCCGCTCCAAGTCTTCTGGCGTCAGCCCCAATCCTTATTCAAACTCAACTTCTGAGCCCAGCCGCAAATTTTGTGATGTAAGAACTTGTGATACATATCCGATATGCCGCCTTTCGACTAATGGGCAACTTCAGACAATGAACATTCCTGTCTCCATATCAAATTTATAGGCTAGGAGTTGACCGACAGGTGGATGGAGCGTCAATCGGGAGGGATTGAATAGAATGAAGCTTTATTGCAGAGATTAGGTTGTGAGAGTCAGTGGAATCGTGATGACTTTCTGATTCCAAGCAAATGCGGAATCGTGAGTGGGAGAAAGAGGAAGAGGCGAAATGGACAAGTCGACGACAGAGACGTGGGCCATGATGCCAGTTGGCGGTTATGTTGGGTGCTGGGGTGGGTACACACAACACATGTGGAAAAACTTTAACGGAATATTCGAGCTAATTCATGCCGTCTACAAAAGTAATGACAAAAAGAGATCAACAAACATATTCAATGCTAAAATTGAACCGCCAAACTAAACTTAGGGAACCTTTTTTTAGAGTAGTGAGAAAAATGATTAAATAACTAAATGTTGATGTTAAAATTGAACATTCTCCCCAAATTTGAACAATACATGATAATCAGAGGCGGATCTATGAGAGAGCTTGTCCAGCTTCAGCTGGGTAAGATTTGCTACAAAAAAAGTACTACCCCTTAACATATACTCCATCCATTTTAAAAAAATTTGAACATTTCATTTTTTACATTTAATTTATGATTTATTTTCTTCAATATTTTGATGTAAAAAATTAAATAATTTATATACAAAATGATAATTTAATATTTCAAGTTTCTAAATTTAATTTTTTTATTTTTTTTTAACAAATTATTCCTAATAATAATTTAAGTCAAACGCAAT
>JBBYHH010432762.1:0-11533 GCA_038382905.1 Daphne laureola
ACTAACCTAATATGCATAAGGAAAATCGATATCGCATATTAGGAAAATTAAACCCCTTACCTATTTGACGACCACTACCAATGTGTGGTGATGACCCGAGCCAATGTTGTTTTCCGGCAGCCGACCTTTAATTACACAATTTACAACCTTATAAGGTTTTAGACTTAACCAAATTTCTACTTTACATACACTATTCACCAAGTTGACTAAAAAGTCAACTGTTGACCATACTGGTCAAACCTTGATTAAAAGTGGTTTAACAACTTGCAATTTATCCAGATTTTTACTTAGGTATTAATTAATCATTACCTATGATTAATTATGTACACAGTCTCTATACTTTATCAAAATGTGCATTTTAGCCCAATATTGCATAAAGTGTCTAAATATACTTAAATGCTCCTAATTTTTCACTTATACTTAAATAAACTTATTTTTTCTTCTTTTACCCAAAATTGCACACTTAGTCCTTATACTTTATCCAAATTTCTAATTTGGCCCCAACCTTATGGAAAATGACCAAGGTCACTCCAAACTTCACCAATTTCATATTTAGTCTTAAATATACTAAGTTTTACTTAATTATGACAATTAGTCAACCATTTGACCAAAAGTCAACCAGTTGACCGAAAGTCAACCCTTTGACCATCTTGATCAAATTAAGCTTATAAGTGGCTAAACTACTTGTAAATTTACCAATTTACCACTCAAGCTTTACTTAAACATTATTTATGCTTAATTACACTTTTAGTCCTCGATCTTCCTTCACTTTTGCAACTTGACCCAAAATTGCATAATTTATCCGTTTTTACTCCTTTTTCAACCGTTTCTTTCTCTTCTTTTTAGGAAACACTTCCAACTTCAATTTTTACCAAATTTTTACCCAAGTACCCAAACTTTTCCAAAATATTCATTTTTCCCCCAAAACTTAAATAATGGCAAAATGACTCCGTTTTCAACACTTAGCTTAAAAAAAGCTATTCTTCACACTTTTGGGTATAAATATCTAACTTACTCCAAACTTCCTTAAAATTTGCATTTTGGCCCAAATCTTTATAAAATTGCCAAAAGTACCCAAATTTCATACTTAACCTTAAATGAGCCTAATTAACCTTGTTTTGTCACTGACTACACTTAACACCAATGTTTTCCAAAACTTTTCATTTTGGTCCTAAAATTTCCAAAAGTGACAAAACTTCTCCAAATTACCTAATTAGCTCATTTTCACCATAATTAATCACTTTTCACCCAAAATCATGATTAATTACATAACCACTATTTTATTTCTTCTCTTTATCCAATTCGGCCTTAACCACTTCTTTTAACCAAAAATGTTTTCCTTCTCCAACTTTTCACCAATCTTTTTAAGTGTTCCTACCACACTTTTTCCAACATAATCACACATGTTAACATACAATAACTTCATTAATTCTTCACTTAAAGTTTCGGCCAAATAGTGAACTTTTCACCAAAATTGTTTTTCCTAAACAATATTTTACCAAACTTTTCCAAAGTTACAAACACACTAATTCCAACTTATTTTCATGATTTCACCAACAAAATCTTACTTAAAAAAATGACCTTAAGTTTCAGCCCAACCAACAATTTTCCACCAAATCATTTCTTTAACTTCTCACTTTAATAATCAAGCTCCAAATCATCAAATCATCAACATACAACATCATTTTCACCAAGAACATCAACATACACCAACATGTATTTTCGACCTCATTTTCAACATACCCACAAGATTTATTTTCCAAACTTAAACCATAATTTTAGGAGTCCTTAAACATCACTAAAACATCTTCACAATAATTTTTCTCAAGAAAAATTCACATAAAATGTTGATCCACAAATTTGGCCATGCTTGGAACTCCATGTTCCAAGATGATTCAAAACTTGTTCCAAGTATTAAACATGCTCCAAATTCACCCAATAACATGATTCAAGCATAAAATTCAAATCCAACATGCTTGAACAAAAATCACCAAACGTCACCAACTTCAACATTTCACCAAAAATTCACATCTTCATGCTTTCATGCTAATCTTTCATAATACGCATCAACAACCATAAAGCTTATCTTTTAAGAAATTTCTGAAGAATTAGTTGTGAGATTTTCCTCCAAAATCCTTCCTTGAGCAATTCGGCCTCACTAGAGAAAATGGAGAGAAAGTGAGCTCTAAAATTCTTCCACTAAATTTTAACTTTGAACCATCCATTAGAGAGTTCACCTAGTATTTTTTCTTGAAAAAAAAATCTTGAAGAAACTTGAGCAAAATCCTCCAAAATCCTTGATATTTTCGGCTACAAGAAATATGGAAGAGATGAAGCTTTTTCCCATTTCCAAGATTTTTTTCATGAAGGATAAATTATAAAACATCCTCACCTTAGTGATCTCTTAAAGCTTGAAGATGGTAGAAAGGTTCTTTGCCCTAGAACCAAGCTTGAACCACCAAGAAATGATGATGGAACCGCCGGCTTCAAGGGGAGAAATGGGGTGTCTCCTTGCTTCCTTGCTCCCTTACTCCTTCTAAAAACTTGAAGTCTTGAGCTTGATGAAGGTGGTGGATGAATGGATGAAGAGAAAGGAAGAAATGGAAGCCATTTTTGGTAGGAAAGGGGAGATGGCCGGTGGTTTGAGAGGATGAGGGAGAGAGTTTGTGTTTGCTAATTGAAATGGGTAGGATGGAATGGGAGGGAGAGGGAGGCCGGTTATTCAAGAGTAAGAGGGAGGGTGAGTTGTAGAAGGATTCATCATTTGGTAGAGATAAGGCTAAGTTGACAAGGAAAGTCCATCATCATCACATTTCTTCCTACACTACACCCTTTCATCATTTTCTTCCAACCACCAAATAATACCAACATGTGCCTAAATACAAGCCAAAAATCGGCAGCCATGTCCAAATGACCGAAATACCATTTCCCATCCAATTTTCTAAAATGACCATTTTACCCCCGAAAACCAAATTTTCTGAAAATGGGCAAGGACTCACGTACCATCTTAAAAGTGTGAAATCTCTTGGAAATAACCTTAAATTCATTTTTAGAATATGAGAATTGTCATAAAATATGTATTTTTCTCCAAAACGACCATTTTACCCTCCGAGATCATTTTTTGGTAAAATAGCCTTGGGTTTACGGAACCTTATAAAAATGTGAAACCTCATAGAATGGACCTCAAATTACTCCCCGGGACTTGAGAATCATTAGGAAACATGTCCTGCATACTTTAAAAATACAGTCCCGGAAATGTCAGATTTTGATCGTCGGGCAATTTTTCACAGAAAATTACTATTTATCTAAGGTAGGTGTAATATTCTCCACCCCTTAGAACTCTTGGTCCTCCAAGAGTATCCTCTTCTTCAACATCAGAACCATTTCTGACATTTCTTATGGAAACTTGAACCGCAAGTTACCCATAACGGTGTTATTCCTAAGTCGTATCCTCAGGAACAAGTCGTATAACAAACTTCCGATTAACTTTCTTCACGTGATCAAAGTCATCTCTTAAAATTTTTCCTTGAATCTTCTAGTGCAGATTTTTGTAGGACATTTCAGTCATTACTCTAAAACCATGTTGATACCATATCGTTACAACCACAGATTATTAAACTAGGGGGTTCCAAACCCGAACCGTCGTCGGAATAACTGACCAATATGATGCTGAATATCAAATCCGTCAACTATAGTACATAACAGGACCCAAATGGTGTAAACATAGTACAAAAGTCGGGCATCAAATCTCGAATCTCAATTATAAATAATTAGATCGTAGCCACCGAGTGACCACGCATCGCAGGTACCTCAAAAGACAATATTGAATCGTGTCGTACGATATGGATCGCTACTAGACAAAATGGAGCTCGAAACTCCCTTACAATTCCATAAGGCAAAGATATGCCATCAGTCCATATATCTCCAGACTGCAAGTCTCAAAGTATCAGAAAATTTACCATACCTATTAACCGATTACGCACATGTATGAGATCATTAATTCAACATACCGGGAATCCTTTCCTCGGTAGTGACCAACAGTCCTAAGAACTCTCATTCTTCCAGGTGAATTATCCTGACTTGAGCGAAAACAGCCGATACTCGTGAGTTTTCTAGCTCTACCAACTGTCAGTAAAACATTTATAAAAAATTCCGCAGATGTCCAAATCTGGTTTTGTAAATGTTTCCTTAAACTAGAATGTGAGGCTAAGATCACAAAATGTTCCACTTCAAAACTCCCACTAAGTCAGTACAGTTTATTCATACAATTTTGATGAAACTCTGCTATCTTTCGTGGAACACAGCTTTGTGTCTGGCTCGAATTCAATTTGCAATCTAGGTCTACGAGTTGAAATAAATCATGGAGATTTAACCCAAGCTAGTAGACTTAGTTAGGAATCTTCCTACAAAGTTTCAGATCCAAAGGCTTCGTGCAAGTCGAACAATCATGGCAGACCTAATGGCGCACTTTCCCATTGACTAATTCTCTAACTATATTGATACAGTCGAACCATTGTCTGTCAGGCGAGAGAGGTAGTTTAGACTACCATCCTAGGCCTATTGGCATCCCGTCCTCCGGGTGCGTCTCATTGCACCCCGAGTCAATTTCAAGTATTTCGAACACGGTAACCACAGACAGTACAGAGTCCTAAGACTACCTGATACTCATTATCGTCATCTAAACTAGTCTAGAATGTCTCGGTGGTCTTTGTTGTAACCTTGTAGTTACTCTAATTTCCTAAGGTTGATGTGTAGAATGCAAATGCTCCTCGTCCTATTGATTTGCGTGTGTCATCATCATCATCATCGTGTCTGGCTCCTATGCCTTCACATCAATGTATTTGTTCCCCGTGTTGAACTATTGCAGAATGTGTTGAATCTGGCTGGCGTCTCCTTTTCGGTGGTTTGGTATCGAATGTTGCATGATAGTGATCTTGGGTGGCGTCTATGACGCGATACCCGAGAATCAGATATTGAAATTCTGCTTGCCTTTTCACACGTTTGTGAAAGTTCCTAATACCCATACGTCACTTATTACTTCCAATTCTAGATCATGCGGATCAGGGTTTGACAGTTCCTATTCATATGACTTATGGATTGGGAGTCAACAATTTTTACTATTAAAGTCATTCATTCTAATAAGTCCGCATCTAGTTTCCTTCAGGCACAATTCTTGGAAACTTGAAAGTAGATGTACTAGTGTCAAACAGTACATAGGTGGGACCATCATACTAAGGTAATGCACCCGCTTGCACTCCGTGCCAGGGTACCTCACCTTGCTCAATCTGAAGAACCATTCCTTCCTAGGATGCCTCGCCCTGCCTGATCTGAAGTACCCATCATGGGCGAGTCTGTAGATGAACTAATGAAACTAGTGGTGGGGGCGGCAGTCTAGGCTACGGAAGTTCCAGTCCACCATATGATATGTCGTGCTCCTGGGGTGTGCTAAGCTGGCCCCACAACTGTACTCTAGTATCCCGCCCTCGTCTCACCGGGCAGTCCTAGATCCAATGCTCTGGCGAACCACATATGAGACACTGACCCAAATAACGGTGGCATCTCGTGCTGGGGTGATATTTACCGCAGAACTGACAACATTGCGATGATCCTCTCTTACCCTTGCCGTTCAGACCTGATCTGTCAGATCCACCGGCACCTCTGCTTGCTCCTGGAGCTATAGTACGCTCCACTCGAGATCTTCTGGCCCCATGAGTGGCCATGGAGTTATTGTAATCTCTATCCCCCTGATGACGATCAGGTCGTCGACCTCTATCATCATAACTATCCTATCCGCTCTCAACCCAGATGCCGTTCAGGAGTGAACATATCTGCCTAAGTCTCTCTATCAAGCTCACTAGGAACTGTTGTAGGGGACCTGGCTGTGGTTGTGGCTGTCTCGGGTGTCAGCGCCTCCTTCCCGTATTCCTGGGAAGAGTGGGATCTATGCCCCACACATCAGGGTGTAAAACTCACTGCCGACGAAGGTACACCATAATCTGGGATTCATAAAAAAAAAACACCTATAATGATTAACTTCTAACAGTAGCAAACATCAATTTTCCTAGTGGCTCTATAGTGCAGATGCAATGCAATTTATTTAAATAAAATAATCATGACCTTTTCCTGATTCAGATGTCCATATCCTTTATGGAACATCTGGCGCTATTTCCCTCTTTCCCAATTTAAAGCTTTAGTTTATGTCAATTATGCTTAGACTGGCCGTCCAGTCTTACCAACCGTTCTAGTTTAGTTTCAGTAAAAAAGTAGCTAATCTGTTACTTGAAACTACCCCAAAACGTTTGGTAAAAAGGGACTTGTCCGCCTAAACATAGCTAAGATAAAACTTAGGCTCTGATACCATGTTTTCACCACCACCCTCGGCGTCCCTGTTGTTCTATGGCGAAAGCATCTTGTGGGAGCGGAGGAGACCGGGCGGTGGCGGACGACGTCGATATTATCTCTTATGTTATTGTTGTTGTGGTGAGCCCGATTCTAAAATTGAAAACCCGACCCTAAATGTTTTTTGGTATCTTTATTTTAATTCTTAACGCATTATTCATTTTTCAGGCATTCTAACCAATCCCTAAACATGCACCCGAAAACATGTTAGTGTTCTTATAGAAAATCGCACGATACAAGCAGGCAGATAATACTTCGTTGGGCCAGACGCTCCCCGTTAAAAGTTATACTGGCTTGAGTAAATTCTAACTACTAAGTATGCATGCTGCTAAATCTACAGAGCCAAGTGTTTGCTAAGTTAGAAAATGTACTGCGCTGGAGTAGTCGGAGTCTACTACCGACTAGCAACTCCAGAAACTGCCGCTGCTACTACACAAACATAGAAGTTCTCCATTGGTAATTACATTATATGATCTCATGTATCTCTCAATTACCACTATATCATCTCTATCAGGAATACCCCCTAATCAATATCAATAACCAAATATTGATAAACCGTTTGTACCTTTTGTACCAAATAATAGCATGACCAGACGGAGCTATCCCGCGGGTCGTGAACCAGTTACTCCTGAAAATTATTAATATAATGGGGGTGAGTCCTCGACAGGTACTCAGTAAGGGGGTAGGTAAGGATCACGATTTTTATTTAAAAATGTTACATGCATAAAAGGGTTAGAGTGCATTGTACTAGTAGTTTATACAACCTAATATCACATGCTTAATGATGTACAAATAAAATGATATGCAAATTTTGTACATCCCGTTGGACGCCATCGCCCAAGTCAAACATCCTGAAGGATCGTAGGCGGATGTAGTATTTCCCCCGGAGGCACGCCGGCCTACTCGTGTTCTTACTACCGACAACCCTCTTTCTCAGGGTTTAGAATAACGGCATGGTACCAGCCTAGGGTGTACATCCTTTTTTTATTGTCGTAAGGTCGAGCTTAAAGTAACTATTTCTCGGTCAACTCCATGATCGGTCTGATCAGAGGATATCTCGATCCTAAGATCGGTTCTCCCAACCTTAAAAAAAAAACTTGCATCCAATAACCTTACCATGTAACTAGCCCCGGGAGTCACTAGGTCTCACCCTCGACCCGAGTACTAGTCATTAACTAACCTAATATGCATAAGAAAAATCGATATCGCATATTAGAAAAATTAAACCCCTTACCTATTTGACGACCACTATCAATGTGCGGTGACGACCCGAGCCAATGTTGTTTTCCGACATCCGACCTTTAATTAGACTATTTACAACCTTGTAAGGTTTTAGACTTAACCAAATTTCTACTTTACATACACTATTCGTCATGTTGACTAAAAAATCAACTCTTGACCAAACTCGTCAAACCTTGCTTAAAACTAGTTTAACAACTTGTAAATTATCCAGATTTCCACTTAAGCAATATTTAATCATTACTTATGATTAATCACACATATAGTCCGTATACTCTGTCAAAATGTGTATTTTAGCCCAATATTGCATAAAGTGTCTAAATACACTTAAATGCTCCCAATTTTTCACTTATACTTAAAGAAACTTAGTTTTTCTTCTTTTACCCATAATTGCACACTTAGTCCTTATACTTTATCTAAATTTCTAATTTGGCCCCAACCTTATGGAAAGTGACCAAGGTCACTCCAAACTTCATCAATCTCATACTTAATCTTAAATATACTAAGTTTTACTTAATTATGACAATTAGTCAACCATTTGACTAAAAGTCAACCAGTTGACCGAAAGTCAACCAGTTGATCGAAAGTCAACCAGTTGACCGAAAGTCAATCCTTTGACCATCTTGGTCAAACTAAGCTTATAAGTGGTTAAATTATTTGTAAATTTACCAATTTTTCACTGAAGCTTTACTTAAACATTATTTATGCTTAATTACACCTTTAGTCCTCCATCTTCCTCCACTTTTGCAACTTGACTCAAAATTGCATAATTTATCCGTTTTCACTCTTTTTTCAACCGTTTCTTTCTCTTCTTTTTAGGAAACACTTCCAACTTCAATTTTTACCAAATTTTCATCCAAGTATCCAAACTTTTCCAAAATATTCATTTTTTCCCCAAAACTTAAAGAATGGAAAAATGACTCCGTTCACTTAGCTTTAAAAAAGCTATTCTTCCAACTTTTGGGTATAAATTTCTAACTTACTCCAAACTTCCTCAAAATTTGCATTTCTGCTCAAATCTTTATAAAATTTTCAAAAGTGCCCAAATTTTATACTTAACCTTAAATGATCCTAATTAACGTTCTTTTGTTAGTGACTACACTTAACACCAACATTTTCCAAAACTTTTCATTTTGGTCCCAAATTTTCCAAAGGTGACAAAACTTCTCCAAATTACCTAATTAGCTCATTTTCATCATAATTAATCACTTTTCACCCAAAATCATGATTAATTACATAACCACCATTTGATTTCTTCTCTTTATCCAATTCGGCCTTAACCACTTCTTTTAACCAAAAATGTTTTTCTTCTCCAACTTTTCACCAATCTTTTTAAGTGTTCCTAACACACTTTTTTCAACATAATCACACACTTTAACATACAACAACTTCATCAAATACTCACCCAAAGTTTCGGCCAAACATCAAATTTTCACCAAAATTGTTTTTCCTAAACAACTTTTTACCAACCTTTTCCAATGTTCTAAACATAATTATTCAAACTTATTTCCATGATTTCACCAACAAAATCATACTTAAAAACCACCCTAAACTTTCGGCCAACACTCAACTCTTCCACCAAAATATTTCTTCAAGTTTCTACTTCAACAATCATGTTTTACATCAACAAAACATCAACATACAACATCATTTTCACCAAGAACATCAAAT
Source organism: Daphne laureola (assembly GCA_038382905.1). Taxonomy (NCBI): domain Eukaryota; kingdom Viridiplantae; phylum Streptophyta; class Magnoliopsida; order Malvales; family Thymelaeaceae; genus Daphne; species Daphne laureola. Next base: position 9,310 of record JBBYHH010432762.1, read on the forward strand.
ATTGAACAACATCAATTTTTGGCCTCATCATCTACATACACTCAAGATTTATTTTCCAAACTTAAACCATAGTTTTAGGAGTCCTTAAACATCACTAAAACATCTTCACAAGAATTAAAAATTCACATAAAATATTAACCAACAAATTCGGCCTTGCTTGGAACTCCATGTTCCAAAATGATTTTCAACTTGTTGCAAGTATTAAACTTGCTCCAAATCCACCCAAGAATATGAATCAAGCATAAAAATAAATTTCCAACATGCTTTGAATCATGATAATCAAGAACACCAACTTCAAAAATTCATAAAATCATGCCAACTTCATGGAATCATGTAGAAAATCTTTATACTACTCCATAAATACCATAGATTTATGCTTACGTTAAGAAAATCTTGATGAAATCATTGTAGAGATTTTTCCAAAATCTCTTGATAAATTCAGCCAACTCTAGAAAAGAAAGAAGATTAACTTCAACAATCATCCATTCTTAAACTCTTCTTAAAACAACTTAGAACAAACTAACCTTGAGTTTATCTTGAAGAAATTGTTAAACAACTTCACCAAAAACCAGCTTCAACTTTTGGCCAACAAGGAAAAAGAGAGGATGAGATGTTTCTTCAACTTGTAACCTTATTTTCTTGAAGAACTTTGCAAGAAAACACCTTCACTTTATCAATAATTGAAGCTTTGATGGATGATTTGCTTATGAAGGTGTATGAATGGATGAGAGAAGATGAGAGAAAATATTTGCTAAGGGAAATGGAGTAAGGCCGGTTATGAGAGGGAGAGAAGGAAAGAAATGAATATATTTGGTAGGTGAGGAATGGTGAGGCTGGTTTGTCTAAGGGAAAATGGAGGGATAAGGTGAAGAAATCATTTAATATGGATAAAATCCATATTTTTAATCAAAATGTGATGATTTGATCAAGTCTTCTACTCCACCTCATCATCATACCCTTCTACCAACCAAACATGTGCCTAAAACCAAGTGAAAATAGGCTGCCCAAAGGGAAAGGTCCGAAATGCCATTTCCCGTCCAATTTTTTAAAATAACCATTTTATCCTCCGGGACCAAATTTTGCCAAAATCACCTGGGACTCACGTACCATCTTAAAAGTGTGAAATCTCGTTAAATCAACCCCAAATTGATTCTGGGGACATGAGAATTGTCATAAAATATGTTCGTTTCTCCAAAATGATCATTTTACCCTCTGAGATTAATTTATGGTAAAATGGCCCGAGGTTCACGGAATTTTATAAAAATGTGAAACCTCATAGAATGGACCTCAAATTACTCCCCAAAACTTGAGAATCATTAGGAAATGTGTCATGCACGCTTGAAAAATAAGGTCGTGAAAAAGTCATATTTTGACCGTCGGACAATTTTTCTGAGAAAATTACTATTTACCTAAGGTGGGTGTAACATTCTCCCCCCCTTAGGACTCTTGGTCCTGCAAGAGTATCATCAACTTCAATATCAAAACTATTTATGATCATCCTTACAGAAACTTGAACCGCAGCCTAAGCAGAATGGAACAATTCTCGAGTCCTATCCTGAGGAACGAGTCGTATAACAAACCTCCGGTTAACTTTCTTTACGTGATCAAAGTAATCTCCTTAAGAATTGTCCTCGAATTTTCCAATGCAGATTTTTGTAGGACATTTCAGTCATTACTGTGAAACCATGTCGATACCATATCGTTACAACCATAGATCATTAAACTAGCGGGTTCCAGACCCGAACTATCATCGATACTTCTGATGAATGTGATGTAGCATAGAACATATCAAATCAGATTATCTAACAATTGTGGTACAAGACAGAACAAAACAGAATAGAGCAAAGCACCCATAGGTGCATAACAGAACACCAAAATGGTGCGATCAGAATGTACCACAGATATCAGACTTCAGATTTCAAATGATGAGACCTCAATTTTTAGAAAATCAAATGGTAGTCACAAAGTGGCTACATGTTACAGATACCTCCTTAAGGGCACTCTTGACTCGTGTCATATGATATGGGTTTCTATCAGGTAGTAACGAGTTTCAAAACTCCCATATAACCTTATAAATTCACTGTAAACTTAATGTTGCACTTTCAACTTCAATTTTCCTGACTTGAGCGAAAACAAACGATAATTGTGAGTTTCCAGCTCTACCAACTATCAGTAAAATATTTTTAGAAAATTCCACAGATGTCCAAATATTATTCCGTGAATT
>JBBYHH010432873.1:0-11532 GCA_038382905.1 Daphne laureola
ATTTTCTTCCATTATCGATACAATATGAAGGAGAATTATGAAGAAAAGGGAGGATTAAGTGTAGAATCCTCAAGAATACCCTATGCTCTGTTCTTGTTTCGAAGAGAAGAGAAACGCTTACACTTGAACTTTTGGTCTCGCAAACGGTATTATTTTAGGTTGTCCGATAGACAGCCAACTATTCGTCAACTCATCTACAATTATACACATGAGCATTACTAGAAGCAAGCGTGTGATATTGATGGCAAAGGGTAAACGTGTACCAAAAACAGCAATGGCACTGGTATTCACGAACCACCGAACACAAAGTGTGGTAAATTTAAATCAATAGCCAAACCTCAAGGATATTTTGGTACATTTTACCGTTGCAGGTGTGTGTATACATGTATTATCTATACAGACTAATTAATAGTGTGTGCTCTTTGTTGTGGGTACTCCAAATAAGCTCTTACTCATTTGACAAGTGTGAAAGTCTTCAATAGTGTTTTCTCGTTTGTGTTTTTTTAATTATTATCATCATCTATTCATCATTCTCTCTCTTATTTTGATGGCCTTGTGATTTATTTTTTTTATCTTCCACATTCTCTTTCTTCCATTCATTTTTTTATCTTTCATTTAAATTTACTTTCTTTCTCACAAATTCACCTTTTTCCTTTAATTTTTAATGCTCTCTCATTTTCTCCTTTATCTCTTTCAATTTTTTTCAAATTTACTTTTCTCTCACATATTTTTTCCAAGCTCTCTCTCAATACAAGTATTTCTTCATTTTTATTTCTTGTTTTCCTTCCATCGTATTGTTATCTTTCATTTTCCTCTCATTTATCTCTCCTCTTTTAAAGTCCGTTCATGATTTGATGAGCTTTTTTATTGATGTGTACTCATATTCGTAAGTTAAATGGTTAATGTTTTATTGAATAATTGCAATTTATAAGTTCTAATGCACTCTAGGTAAATTGGTTGACTAATTACACGTCTTTTTAAGAAAAACTTTCTAAATTAATTGTGACAATTTGAAAAAAAAAAAATCAATTTATTTGGAGGTAGGAGATGGCGATAATAGAGGTTTGCACTCAAGACCTCCACTTCATGTCCTCAGAAGTATGATCACTCGATCAAATACTCAAGACATTGAAAAAAAAAGTTTTATATGTATAACTTTTAGCGTTTATTATAGTTAATTGATCTAATTATCGAAATGTCTAAAATGTTAACGAAAATGGTAGAGGGGATACATATTGGATATAATGCACGCATAATTTTTTAACTTTAATTGTATCATATTTAAGTTATATTTTAAAGTTTTTAACCATTTAAAGTTTTGTTTAAAACTCCTGTGTATCCTCCTATTTCATTTCTCCGTTAAGTTGAACGAAATATTATGAAAATAACTATTATGATACCTTTAGTTTTCTAATATTCCACTTTACACCCTAAACTTAGGGATATGACTTTCTAACCACCACCCAACACCGCCCACCACTCAGATCATCACATCCAGCACAGGCCAACCATCACAACCTCAAACCCGCACCGGTTGGCCTGCCTCCAGCCTCCCTCGCCCCTTCACTGCCACTCCTAGTATCGCCAGTTCTTCGCGATCATACCTAACCCTTCACAACCACTCATCGATCGCACACAGCCTTGTCTAATCGTGTCGAACCCTCCACCACTCCTACATGAACGCACCCAACAAAGCGAGAGGAACCCCTCGGCTTCCCATGATGGGTAGGGGAGGGTTGGTCGTGTCCAGGTAAGGGTTGGGAAGGGGCGACAGAGGTCGGCGATCACTGTCTGTCACGGGGTTGGGGGCAGGCGTAGGTGGAATGTTGCTGGTCTGTCACATGCCGATGTTGGACCAAGATGTTGGAGTTCAAGTGGGTGGTAAAATTGTTTGATCTAAAATTTTAGCATGCTAAAAAGTTAATAAAAAAACTTCAGTAACTATAGTTGCCACTTTCCATAGGGACCCATTTAACTCAATGACAAATGTTGACGGTAGGACTAATTATATACAATAAGTTTTAAACGAGAGTTTTTTTTATATATAAGGTGCTGGGGATGGTAGAGGCCTAAACACAACTCTTCCACCTTATATCCTTAGAAATTTAGTCATTAAGCTGAATGCTCAGGACTAAACGAGACTTTAAGAGACGAAAAACTTAAAATCTAACTTATACATAATAACTATAATTAAAATTAAGAAACTATAAAAGCACTTTATCCTACATACAACAAACCACAAGACGAAAAATTGTTTGATACATTTACCATCCATGAAATAAAAGTCGTACCTAACAATTTCGCTAACCCTCGCGCGTAACGCGTAGGTTGGAGCTAGTATATTTAAATGCACATGTCTAGATATGCATGTCAGTTGAGCCTAAGTCATGGAGACTTACCTAGTTAAGGGGTTAAATTTGCTTATGGTCGGTTTAGAGAGTTCTTGTGATAACCAAAACATCTCTAATTGTTGTAGTAGTCACAAAGCAAGCAAGCAAGCAAAGAAATGCAATGATCCTATATAACACTTCTAGCATGGAACGAGCCTCTGCAACCAAAGATCACTGCACAAGTAAGCGCCATCCTGGATTCTTAAGAAAGTAATATGGTAATTTGAGAGACTGTTAAGACATGCATGTTTACAAACACACCAAGAAAGAGAGACGTTCTAATTCTTGTCTACTATGTAGCACAACTCATGTTCCTGTTCTTAGAGCCTTAATCCAATCTAGCTCAACTTTGAAGTCACCTGGACCTGATTTTGCCCCTGGAACACCACCTTCAGCATTGACTGATAGAGACATTCCGAGGATACGGGATGGATTCATCTCTAACTCTGCATTTATAACGTTTCCTCTCCAGGTTGGTAAGAACTTAGCAAGAGGGATCTGAATCGAAATGTCGACTAAAACATTAGTTTCCTGCAGTAAAACCATTCTTGCAGAGATTGAGGATATTAATCAAGCGGAGTATCATTTTTTGACTCTCAGCATCTTTATGTTTCTCTGTACACCCCACTGAAACTTGCTATGCTAAAAAATGACTGTTAAAATCACAGAGTTTTGAACCAATGCACAGTTATGTTATCTACCCTTGAACAAGCCCATCAGCGATTATGATTTACTCACTAAGGATCATGTGGAACCAGTCTTGTATTTCAGAAATCTAGACCTTGTCCGCTTTTCTTTTCCAATGTCTGACACCAAGTTTTTGACATTCTAATTTAAACTGTATTGTACCTGCCCACTGATACGTTTACACAATTGAAGTTCTGCAGTTCAAGTAACATCTAAAATTCCTCTGTATAATTGTATGCTAAAAAATGACTGTTAGAAGTACTCCATTAATCCCGCACGCAGTAATGAACGGAAGTATAATTGTATGTTATTTTATGTCGCGCTGTGGCATTTTCAAGTAAGTATGCTAGTTTCACTAAAAAAGTACTCCATTAAGGTACAGGTGAACTGAAATCCAATAAACTGCTACCTCTTTAAGCTATATTTAGGCGATAGTTTCAGGTAAATTGTACACTAACTTACCCCATCATGGTACAGGTGAATTCAAATCAGCTCAGCAAAATACTACGTACTGACTACCCACCAGCAAAAAGGATGCAAATATCATGACAATTTTTTCTCTTTTTTTTTTGGCTAATCCAATTTTGAATTTAGGAAGTTAGATCAAACTTCAAAGGAAAAGAACCTTAACTTGCACAATCAAAATTTTAAAACACAATATGCCCAACCAAGATATATATGTTTTAAAGATCAGTAGAACTGTCTTGTAAAGACATTTCTAAATTGGTATAACGAAGCCCCGAGCATCAGTCCATTCAGTGGTAACATGAACAAGAATATGTCATGCCTTCAAAGCACACGACTTCATAGTTGAATTGTCGGTAGGTGGATTATAGATGTTCTTTCTCTCTTGGGCTAAAGCTACTTCTTAAAAAGCTCATTAGATTCATGTTTAAAGGCCACCACTTTTCAATATGGTTTCAATGCTTCTGTGGGACAGGTCTTAAAAATCCAGTAATTGCTGCCCGCTGCTCCTTGATTTCCCTCTTCTGTTTGTGCAACTGCATTTATTGGTTGGCATTTCCTAGTTTTCTGTCCCAAAGTCATTGAGACGCATTCCTTTAGGTTTTTCATGTTATTGAAACATTTCCTTTTCTAGTAACCCTTTAAACATCAATTTACCATATTAACCTTATTCCAATTCCCAATTCCCGTTCCATCAATTAAAAGAAGGCATTCTGCACTGTGAACTTTGTATCTTGCACATCTCTTAGACAACTTCTAATATGGTTACTCACTTCCCGTTAATTCAACAAAATCTCCAAGAAACCAAAATTTTTATGTTACACATTTTATTGAAGGGCAAAATGAACTAAGCTAAATCATTCAGTAATCCCCATGCCCAGAGATATGTATCAGAATGATTGGATGAGGGAGTAGGTTAGATGTTTTGCGCACTCTACACTTGGATGCAGCACCAAATGAACCCATTGAGTGTCCTGTTTTAACTCAATAATGCAGTACCAAAAAAAGAAACTGGTTTATTCAAGAGCGAGTACCACATTGATTTTCAAGAACATCAGATAACCGACGTCATCCATGACCATAGATTGGATTAAGACGGCCTAAGATGTGATTGAAAGAAGCAGGAAATAGTGCATGATACAGTCTTTACAATATTGAATTGGATGCGGGAGGATCTGAAAAGTTCAATAAGTGATTGGGGCCGTACCTTTGCAATATACCAGTTGTCTTTAGGAACAAAAACAAAAGATTGCCATGAATTATCTTCTTGCTGCCCTGGAGAATTCACCCAATTTTCAGTATAGATCTGCAATTTCAATACAATAAGAAAACCTGAACCATTGTTCTCTAGAATCTCCATGAAAGCATTCAGTAAACAGGTATGCCTTCATTTTCTTTAAGGTAAATTAACTTACTGTAGATATGTAACATCTTCCATCCCCTTTTAGCTTTAGAGCTATTGTGTCGTATGGTTCCAGATCAATAAAACCATCAAACTGATAACCAAAAACAAAAGAAACAGGGAAGTATCAGATAAAGCACAATAAATGGTATGATCTAACTTATGGAAAATAAAAAATAAAAAAATGTGCAAGTAAAGCTAAAAGGTGATACAACCTAGACAATTAGCACTTCTACATTTCATTTTAATTCAGTTACTTTAATGGGTACTTTGTCATCAACTTAACAGTTATTTTAAGCTTTTATTAGGTCAGACAACAGTATTAGACCACCTCTTTTTAGGTCTTATTCAAAAAATTAAGTAGTGGAGTATTATTTTAGAAAGATTAAGATAATCATTGTCCACTTTTAGGAAGGATTCCTTTAGGAATAAGTGGCTGCAATGCAAAGACCTGCTAGGAGTAGAGAAGTTATATTTGTGATCCTAGATGAAGCAACTATAAATATAAAGAGCTCTTTGTACAAGATTCTCGATAAGAATTCAGCAAAAATATGTGAAAATGGAGAATCTTCAAAGGACTTCCAGGACCAACGTTCCATCCATAGTCTCCAAGATGGGAATGGAGGATCTCCACTCACGAGCTTGAGACGGGTGTTAAAAACTCCGATTTTGTTTCGTTTATTGCTACTTGAGTACTTGTACTGTAACTATTTTTTTGTGACTCGTCTGTAAATGTGTGAATAGTTTAAGGTTGTACACCTAGGCGATTAGAAAGTCATACTTCTGGGACTAGACTTGCTGAACACTTCAGCAAACTATCTCATGTATCATAACCAATGAATTTCTTAACTAACATCTCAGTGTTAAACAATGTCATAGCCATGTTTCCCAGTATCATAACCAAGATAATCAGAATGCATTTCAGATGTATAGTAAATAGTGGTTGTCTATTTATAAAATATAGTTACCTTCTTTGAGCGCATGCCACAGAAGCCGCCTCTAGCAATGCTCCATTTTGTCCCCTCAGTCACGTCTAAGGAAAGATTCCCAGAGAAGATCCCTACAAATTAAAGCTGATCAGAGTATGAATATGGTAATGAGATACCAAGTATCAATAACAAATGGTTGATGACAAATAAAGTCTAGGAGGAGGGAGCTGATCACGCTTTCTGATCTCTCAAGATGGAAGTGCACATACTAAGAATTGAAGAATTTGTATACAGATTTTCCTTTTCTTAAAATAACTAACCTTTTTTTAATAATTAATTTATTCATTTATTTTAATGAAATCTTTTATTTATAATTGAACCAGACTTACCGAGTTATGGAGGTATCTGGACCATTAATCCAAGTCAATTCCAATAGTTCAGAATTGGGGAGTGGGCCCAGCATGAATTATTGGTTAAAATCTGTCAGTAAGTGTGTAGCTCTGTCACATTATTACCATTGTAATTTGGTAAGGCGTTTTAACATGAACTTATGAACAAAGGTTGGCCTTTCCCTGGCTGAATTGGCATGCGTAAAGGTTTGACCTTTCCCTGCATTGTTATAAGGTTTTAATCTTGATAACAAACCGACATCAATACATTTCCTGCGATGTACTGAACTGTATGGACCACCCGCATCCTAAGAAACGGATGAAAAAAATGCTTTAAGAACCTAACTTAACTCTACTTTTTGTAGTAGACTTTCCAGTTACAGCAGTTAAAAGTTCTAAAAAATCCTAGTTTATACTATATGGTCACTTTTTTTTAGTGGAAATGGGGCTGACGGGAACTTGAAAACGTTTCCTAAAAAGGAATCGCATTACGTTTGCTGGGACAACCCGAAACAGATAATATCTCAGTTTTACTAGAACAAAGAGAGCAGTAATTTCGATTTTTCCAAATACTACCTGCTTTTCAGACTGATGTCAATATAAACCATAAAAATTTGACATACAGTAGTCATGGGTTAACACAATGTAGCAGGCTAGCAGCACAGAAAGATAACAAGGGAAGCCATAAGAGAATAAGATAAAGAAGAGAGTAACTCATGCATATCACATCTTGTGGTTAATAACAGAAAAAATTAAAACAACGCTTGTACTGTGAAGCTTTCTTCACTGAGGAGGTCTAAATTCAAGTACTTAAAAAACTGATGAAAATATATAAGATAAACAACGAAACTTTTGATGTGTGAACCTTAAGCTCAGAATAACTTTGTACATGATTTCGGTAAAAAGAATATAAAAAATGATTAGGTGAGTTCAATTAAAATGCAACTGAAATAGCATAAACCTCATATAAGATTATAAATTAGAGTAATAAAACTGAATGATCATAAACAGCAAATACAATCCAAATTGATCAGCTATCAAACATAAATGACGATTGTGGTTTACCGAACCTCAACTTGCAAATATAACAGTTAATGGTAAAAAGTAAATTCAAGATGAAAGGATACAATATTTGCACCTTTTGATCCATTTTCAGCTTGTTTGATCTCCAAGGATGCCGAGGACGTACCTAAAGAGGTAGAAAACCACAGAAGGTCAAATATTGTTCAGGGGAAGCTTTCGTCTCTCGGTATTCCGATCTTGGACAATAAGCATGGGATCTCTAAACAGGTTTCATCTTTGTTGCTTACCACCAAACTCAGAATCTGAATATAAGTGCCACTTCTTAAGGTTATCCTTAGAACTGAAAGTGAATATGTTTCTCTCATTAGGTGGAATCAAATCCTCAGCATTCCACGTGAGAGCTGCAAACATTTGAAAATAGTCATAAGGGACTGAAAACAGTTATTGAACGAAAAAAATAAAAATAAAAATCTGACTCAACATTTTTTTTCCTTAAATCATACAACTGATGTGAACACAACAGCTAAAGATTTACAAAAAAGAAACACCCAATGGTAGAACAGCAGACATGATACTCCTTGCCTGTCTCATTTTATCAAAAGCGAGCTAAACTTTTATGCTAATTATTTAGTGTTCACATGTACCTTAATTCATGTTTGAAGAAAGGGAAATTGGTGCTGACTTAAGATAAAATAATCTTCTTATGAACATTGGCCATCCATTGCTTAATCCACATCTTTCATGGAAGCATTGGCAAGGGCTTACTAGTATGTAGTCTCCCAGGTGGGGATTGGTGGTTAGTGAAACAGATGGCATTAAAGATGTATGAAACACATCTCGACAACCGCAAGAAAGTGTCAGATTAACCACTTGATGCATGGTGTGATAGTTTTAATTGTTCCTGTCTACATCAATAAGCCAAAGACCTCCAAAATCAGCAAGGAGAGGAGAAACTCAATGTCCTCTCTAAGTAGCCTTCAAGGCATGTACTCTGGCTTCATTGTTTCAGGCTTGTGCTTTCAGTGCTTTGAGTCCGCTGTTCAACCAGCAGATCAGGCAATTAAACATGAGAGCACAATGGGCAAATACTCCTTCATCCCATAAGTAATGCAATACTTTCGTTTTTGAGCCGTCGCAAAAGTATGTAACATTTCCCTTAATAGTAACTTTTTTACATACTAATTTACCAAATCATCCTTCCCTCTAAAGCTCAGGATATAGAAAATAAACAATTAGTCAATATGGATCTCTAAGAGCTTGGTAATAATTACCGAATGTAACGAGTAAACTATAAAATAACAACCTTAGTGCACAATTTAATACAATATCGCAGATTCATTGTAAGAAATGGATAAATCTTAAAACCAGTGTTTGCTTTAAAGCTAATGTATCATGCATGCTTCATTCCTGCTGTAAAGATACTTTCTGAGCTACACGATTGCTTTTTACTGGATAGGAGACTTCGTTCTATTATTTGCAACTGAAGTATATCTACTTTTTCCACAACCTGCTCTTCAGTAAACTAAGCCCATGGCATTATTTCTACCTTAAGACAGGGAACTAAAAAGCATGAAAACAAGGAAGAAACAAACGTAGACCGATAGAAGAAGATACATTACAGCTATTGAATGCATGAGTTACAATAACTCTATGTTAAGTCCTATAACTTACGAGTTAATCTACAATAACAATACTCTAATAGAAAATGAGTCTGATAACTATCTCAACTGATCACCATCTTATTAGATTTTTTCAGGTAAGCAAAAGAGAATTTATAACCCTATTCATGATGGCAAATCCAAAATTTCATTTCATTACTCCCTCTTAAAAGAGTTGCAACTTGCATCAGGACTGGTACCTAACATATAAGCACTTTCACTGCACATTTTGCATGATAACGTTAACAACCTTTGGAAAATTAAATTGACAATATAAACATTTTGCCACCACCGCCTAACATTAGTTGGGAGTATGATGCAGCATGACGACAACAACAGCAACGATGATGATGATTATGAAGGAGGATATATGACAACTCCAAAACATCTGTATCACCTTTCTTTGTTGCATTCAGGGAAGCTTGTAGTAAAGCCCGAAATCTAGACATTTTTTCTCTCTTTGCTCCTGTCTAGAAACCCTACAATCCAAATTCACAGTAATCACTTTAAAATACTTCAAATAGTTCAATGATTGCTGGCGATTATCCTTCTGTCAAAGAGAAAAGAAATGATTCAGGGTCGACATGGTTGGGGTTCTGTTCGAACAAATCCTGGTTACAGAGGGGAACTCATTGAAGGAACCGGCTTCAAAGGCGTATGCTGCACAGGTTTTTGCCCCCTACTACGGATGGGCGATCAGGAAGACGGTTGCAGCCGGGATGTATGCATTTCATACCAGAGCACAGTTGATGAAGAAGCTGAATGAAGATGAGACAACAGCAAGGATTCAAATGCAGAACTATGTTGCCGTGTCTGCTCCTGTCATTGCATACATAAAAAATCCTTCCAGTCTAAACAACTGGGTTTAGATTGGTAGAAGAATCTAATGGCCGTGTACATGCCTGTGTATTATCCTGTCCCAGATTGAAAATGGTATAAAAACCTTGATGAAGATGAACACAGGTTTCATTCAGCGAAGCTTGTAGTAAAGCCGAAATCTAGAAATTTTGCTGCTGTCCTAGAAACCCTACAATCCAAATTCACAACAATCACTTTAAAATACTTCAAATAGTTCAGTGATTGCTGGAGATTATCCTGTTGTAAAAAATGAAAAGAAATTATGTTCTATTCAAGGCTTTGCTTGAACAGAACCCTAACCATGTTGATCCTTCAATGAGTTCCCCTCTATAACCAGGATTTGCTTTGACAGAACTTTAACCATGTCGATCCTGAATCATTCTCACCCAATCTGCAAATATACTTTCCTAATAGCATAGATGTTAATTGGTAACCTTTTAGCAGCTGGACCACAACTTCTTACGTTTTTAGATTATTTGGGTGCCAGCATTAGGAAATGTGAACAGTAACAGAAAGCCTTCCACTTGGTTGCCCAGGTGATGAATTGTTTGCTTTAAAAATTAAGCAAATCAAAACTTCACAACCGAATTCACTAATGAAAGATTAACAATAAGCAAGAAAGTGAAGATGAACATAAAACAAGAACAAAAGTAAAGAAGAATAAGGATGCGATGACACTTTTCATTATAGAGATTAGGTCCCTTCTTAAGTTAAAGCCTACTCCTATTCTCATGCTCCTTACTTGACTGTTTTCTCCACTATCACTAGGTCAAGTGCAATGGTATTACATCCAAGGTTCATACCCAACCAAACTATCTAGTTATTTTTCAAGGCTCGCTAGAAATCACTCCCAAGTTTTATCACCAACTAGAAACACCTCTCTTTTACAAGAGTAAAACCCTCCTCACTTGAAGATTAAGTGTTTACAAGAATACAAATTCAACTCCAAGATTCTTTGCTAGATATGCAAGTGGAAGAGCAAACCTTTGTTCTTTACTCAAATGATGAACACGCAAATAGCTTTGATGTACTAAGGCTCTAGCCCAGTTGGTTAAACCTCTAAGGACATAAGGTGGAGGCCTTGAGTCCAACTCCTACCTCCACCCATTAAAAGAAAATGAGCTTTTGATAAGAAACTTTTAATCAAATGGCCTTGTTATTATAACTAACTCTTTCTTCATGTATTTAAACTCCGTTAAGTTTATTTGGACGTGGGAAAAAGGCTGGAGAAGCAGAAAAGGCTGTGGTAAAAAAAGTATTAAGACCTTTGGCCGTCTTTTGTGCACATTTTCAGACAAAACCTTAATTGATCGAGAACCTTTCTGTCGTTTGGGCTTCAAGAGGAAACTTCGAATTCTATCTGATCCAACCAACTTTTCAAGTGTCAATTTGAAATTCGCTTACTGTAGTTTGGGTTCTAAAACAATCGCACGTTAATGTTCACCGGCTCTTCCCCTTCAGCAAAACTTAATTGCATTATGCCACCTTTATTGAACTAGGCTTGTTTTCTTCACTTCTAGCCTTATCAAGTAATACCCAAAAAAATGAAAAGAGGTCAGCACTGACGAACCAGGTTTTTTTTTCCAGAGTGGCCGTTGATTTCTTCAAATGTTATCATAACTAAAGTAATATGATCCAAGTAATTTAATGCAAATAGTTTGACTTAAATGAAAGTAATATATATGAAGAGTATTAAAAATATAGACATTTGATAAAAGTACATATATGAAG
>JBBYHH010432984.1:0-11532 GCA_038382905.1 Daphne laureola
TATAAGCAGTCCTCCAACTTCCATTAAACTTACAAAAGAACCCCAGTTGTCCTTTTTCTTGCATTCCAGTCATTTCCTACTATTTTATCTTCCTAACTTTCGAATCTTCCAAACAAGTCACCCACTATTATTTTCTTCCAAATCTCAGTTGTAAATTCTTTAATCTTTCTTAAATATTATCTCAGTTTTCCATTATTTACACGCTAATCCTTTATATTTGTAATCTCTTCAGTTATGGCACGGACGGAAATCCGAGTCTCAACAGGATGTTAATTCTTTCGTTGTTTCAATTAAGGTTCAATAACTCTAGTTGCTTATTTTGTTTGGCGATAGACCTTACCTATACTTGCTTTTGCGTAGAGCACTCTAGGATTATTATTAGGGCCTCATCCCTATTCATTTGATTGTAGTCGCATGATATAAAATGAATGTCATCCCCTTAAAAAAAAATTAAATATTTTTGTTTCTCTATATAGTATCTTATCTTTAATGAGTGATATTGATTGTGGACGCTATAATTTTAGCTTTCAACAAAACTAATCATAATGATTTTGCGCGACGGGGTTAACATTGCAATGCGAAAATTTTGAGAATTAAAAAACATTTAAGTTTTTAAAAGTTGATATGAAGTTTGTGAGGAAAAAAAGTCATCTCATTGTTTAAAAGAATTAAACCTAATGTAAGATACTCAATGATATTAGGTTTAGGGTGTGTTTGGCAACATCGTTTTCAAGTAGCGTTTTGTATTTTAAAAAAACTATCAACGGTAATTTTTTGAGATTAATTGTAGTTATTTAGATCTCAACCACTAAAAAATTATTCAAAACGTTACAGATAATTGAAACAATTATTTTTTAAACGGACCCTTAATGTAATATTGAAAGTAGAGGATCAAAATCCCAATTAACTATTCATCCGGTTCATTTAAGGTTTTAAAATGTAGGTTATAATATAATTTTATATAATTTGATATTTTACGTAAATATCAAATATTGCAAAATTTGTGGGATAATCGAACTAAGCATAGGTCTCTAAAGTATAAGATCGATGGCTACATCGGAATTCACACTTTTGACTCCACTAATAACTCGCTTCCACGGAGCAACAATTTGTCGGTAAACATTCTCCGTCGTCACAACAATTCCGACGACGCCATTGGCATCCCTCTGCGGCTCCGGTGAACGAAGCCATCAAATTCACCGTGGTTAGGTCTGATGCATGTGAGATTCATTCTCTTAGCGATCGATCAGTGAGAAGACGGCTGGTTTCACTACGATCCTAAGTCGATAGGTTTACAGAGCTCCAGCTGCCGTATTGCTCGCTGGCTTGTCGGAATTAAGTTTCTGCCGGCGTTTGTTTATCTTTGTAGGTAACGCCTGCAGGTTTTATGCTTCTATTGATTGTATTCGTCTCTCTCACTCATTTAAGCTCTCGTTTGTTTGATGACTTGATGTTTGGAATTTTTCTGCCGTTTGGGTTCATTTGCTTTTGTAAAAGAGATCAGAATCCGAGCCCGATTTCTGGTGATCTTTCATTTCGTATTAATGCGCTTAGGAATACACAACTTGTTAAGTTGCTTGCTCCCATTTATGGAATAACTGTAGCGTCTGAATGGGAATTTGTTCAGTGCTTCTCTGATTCGTAAAAACGCAGCAACCAATTGGACAGTTGATCTTTCATATGCTAGTTCGATTATGAAGATTTTTGGGCTTGCAATCTGTTCTTTGCGACCGTTCATTTGAGTGGATTATCCAATCCCCTTTGTACAAAGCTTTTCAGTAAGCTACTATCCTAAGACAATTCTACGCCTTCTGGTCTTGTTAATACCCCCTTTCAGTAAAAATGTCTTTCTTGACTTAGTTTATTAATTACAATTGTATAGTTCCCTTTTAACTGTTTCATGTATGCAACATTTCATTACCATGCGGCCGTTAGTATGTGCTACTATTTAAACGAATGATCTATCAACTTTTTTACAGGCCAAGGCTTCTGTTCTTCTTGCTGAACTATGGGTGACCTGTTGAGTGCATTTGCTTCAGTAAGCCTATTTTCTCAATACTTTCCAAGTCGTTAGGTAATGAAGAATTCTATTGAGAGGGCCTTTACATTGAGGTTCTCTTCTAAAAGTACACTTGATGCAGTGAGTAGCCCTCCAGCACATCCTAGTTCAGAGGCAGGACCCAGTGACGCTAACTACTCCAATCATTTCACCTGGTTGGGGCCTGCCCTCTCAGTTTTTGAACATTATACTGATTCCTCGTCACATCAGAAGGAAGCCCACGATAAAAGTAATGGTTGGGCAGCAAGATTGAGGAGATTTATTTCTGGTAGCTCTATGAGGAGAATCCACGAACGAGTTATGGGGCCGGGCAAGACTGGCGTTTCAAGCTCAAGTGACATATGGCTTCTAGGTGTTTGCTATAAAATTTCCGAAGAGTCATCTTCAGATGCTGATGGTAACAATGGATTAGCTGCATTTAAACAAGATTTTTCATCACGGTTATGGATGACATATCGTAAAGGTGTGTATAATGGTTCGTCATGTAGTATACTGCAACTGGATCACCTCTAATGGCCTTTTGTGCAGGTTTCGATGCTTTTGAGGATGCTAAGCTTACTAGTGATGTGGGCTGGGGATGCATGCTTCGAAGTAGCCAGATGCTTGTGGCACAGGTTCATTGGTTAAAATATATTTCATGGCTTTTTAGGAGCTTGTAATGTATCCTGAAATTGCCTACATGGAATGACATTTATTATAGATGTACGAACGTGTTTGATTTATTGTTTGATGGAGAAAACCTTTATTTTACAGGCATTGCTTTTTCATGGTCTGGGGAGATCTTGGCGAAAATCTTCTGAAAAGGTATGGCAGATTTTATTTATGTTGTTTCCTAGTTAATTCCTTGTGCTGTTCTTTTGCAATATCTTAAAAAGGACGGACTTTGATTCTGCAGCCACTCGACCCACAATATGTAGAGATTTTGCGCAAGTTTGGTGACTCTGAAACAGCAGTGTTTTCTATCCACAGTCTTGTCCAGTCTGGAAAAGCATATGGACTTGCTGCTGGATCCTGGGTAGGGCCATATGCTATGTGTCGCACATGGGAATCAGTTGCTCGCCATCAGAAAGAAAACTCTGATAGCCAGTCTCTTCCTATGGGTATTTATGTTGTGTCTGGTGATGAAGAAGGGGAACGAGGTGGAGCTCCAGTTGTCTGCATAGAAGATGCTTCTGGACGTTGTCTTGATTTTTCAAATGGCCAAGTTAGCTGGACACCACTTCTTTTATTGGTTCCTTTGGTTCTTGGACTTGACAAAGTGAACCCAAGGTTAGAACGTAATGCAGCTTTGTTGCACGGTTATCAGGCAGTGTGATTGGCATCTTATGGGAATACAAAGGACTAAAAAACTTTCTAAGCACCAAGTTATACCACAAACATCTGTGTTTTGCATCATGTAGTGTTTTTCATTTGGTAGTGCATTCGTTGTTCTGTTAAGCAAGGTTAATACATTTCTTTGTTTATGGACCGTGATTATGCAGGAAATTAAGGAAAAAAAGATCAGAAAAGTACTGAGAGTGTTCCAGTAATTGTTTTGATGCATATACTATAACATATGTTTTTCATTTGGTACTTCAATCCTTGTTTGATTGTGCAAAAAAAGTTGTTTTCTTCAAGGTTAATACTCATTTTTCAAGTGTTTTTGAGATATCCTGTCTTCATTATGCATAATGTAATTTTGTTAAGTGGAACATGTACTAATTGATTTTCCAAATGGGTTTGGATACTTAAACTGTATGATGGATTTTTTCCTACTTGGTTGGTTCTGGTTTCAAATATGTGGCTAACATTATGTTAGAAATGTATATCTGCGAAGTGGCTTGACTGCTATGTATCTTTTCCATTTGGTGCCAGGTATATCCCATCACTCCAAGCAACCTTCACCTTCCCTCAGAGTCTTGGCATTGTGGGGGGCAAACCTGGTGTCTCGACTTACATTGTTGGTATACAAGAAGACAATGGTTTTTACCTCGATCCACATGTTTGCCAGCCGGTAAAGTCAAGACTAACTCTCTCTCTCTCTCTCTCTCTCTCTCTCTCTGTAGGAAGTAGTTATTAAGGGTAGCTGTTTGCGAAGATATTAGATTGTGCTTGCTGAAAACACTAACCAGAATATCGTTCAGCCTGAATTCCGATTGGAAGACCTGATGAGTATTGATTACAGGTCATCGATATCAGCCAGGATGATTTTGAGGTGGACACATCCTCTTATCACTGCCAGTAAGCGCAGTCTCAGCACTCATCTCTTTGAACAGTGTTCTATTATTATCGCATTTTTAAATCTGCTTTGTCATTCGGAATTGCAGTTGTCTTCGGCATATACCTCTGAACTCAATTGATCCATCATTGGCCATCGGATTTTACTGCCGAGACAAAGGTTTGTTGCTTGCTTAGTGTTATCATCCACATTACACATTTCATTGATGTTAGCTTTTAGAATAAAATTGTCATAAACCATGGCCTTGTGTTGTCGTTGTGTTCCTAAACTACGCAGGTGATTTTGACGACTTCTGTGTCCGGGCATCCAAGCTAGCTGATGACTCTAATGGCGCTCCTCTCTTCACTGTGACCGAGAAACACATCTCTTTAAAGCATGTAAAGTACGGTGACGATTTCAGCGACACCAGCGGGGTTCAAAAAGATGAATCATTTGGCATTTTAACTGGCGATTCGGAGGGCAGTACCAATGAAGACGAATGGCAACTCCTTTGATCCTAACCTCCTGCGGAGCGGACCATACCATCTGATCCAAGTTTCCTTTTAAGGTCAGAAATGATGAACTTGGCTGATTGTAGCGATGGTCTGCACAAGAGGCTAGAACAACAGGTAGGAGATAGTCGGACAAGTATCATTCTTTTTTTCTTTTACGTTTTCCCTCTCTTGTGGTTTATTTGGCTATTGATCATTCAGTGAACTACGTGGAAGCTGTTGATATGAACTAACCATCCATTTGATGTTGTACAATGGGTTGCAACTGTTCTATCGTTGGTGGGTTTGGATGAATAAGAAGGGTTAGATGGACCAAAGAAAAAAAAAACAATTGTTTCGATTAGTTATAGCAGTTTGGATATTTTTTTAATGATAGGCATCAAAATAGTTTAACTTGATAGCTAATGCTTCATTTGGTTGAACTTAGCCGGTTTCGTTGGAATTAAGTCTTTTGCTTAAGCAAGATGCTGAAAAGCAATGAAAACAAATGTCCACTAATGCATCTATAGTTATCCCATTGGGTTTGTTTGCTTATTCCCAAATGGTACAAACAATGAAACAATGCTGCGTTTCAAACTTTGGCTTAAGTAAAAGGCTCAATTCATTCCAAAGGGGCTCTTAAGCTACTGACTTAAGTTAGGGGTTAAGTTCAACTTAATCAAATAGTCATATGTTATCACTAATGATACTTATTATTTTTGTGTTAAACTCCACCAATAAACAATTTAAAGAATCCTTCAACATTACCGAGAGAAACGAAAGTTATGGTCCAGATTCGCCTCCTGAGCGAACTGTGGACAATCACCACCTCCGGCGATGATCTTCCCATCTTGAGCCAATTGTCGACAGTCGCCTCTCTAGATTTGCAGTACTGTTGGACCACCTGATAGAGACCGCCATCACTTCGTTGGTGTTCTTTATAGGACGGAAGTGGGAGTTCATGCTCAACCCTGGGTCGTTCATCGTCGCGAACTCCAAGTGTTCTTCATAGTCAACGAGTTCTAAACAATTTTTTTTTTTAATTTAACCTCTTTTCCCTTTGGGACAAGTTATCAAACTTTTGTGAATGGAGGAGAGCATGGGCGAAGAACTGCCTTGGGTAGATTCACTTCTTGTTATATTTTGTGTCCTCCTTCAACAATATGTATTTTAGGTAGATTCACTTGTTGCTTCTTCTGTTTGATCTTGGGAGTGTTGAAGGAGGCTTTAGATTGTTTACCGATGGAGTGGAGATGGTGGGGTTGGAATTATAAGGGATAAAAAATTTAGAATAGAATTGTTAAAGTTAGAAAAGTGATGATCCAATGATAGTTGATGTCAGGGATAATTTTTGCATATTTTCACAAACCTGATGAGTTTTTTTTCCATAATTTCCCATGTTGTGCCGATATATTATGAATTTATGTATATTTACTGATTTAAAAAAAAAAAAAATTAATTATATAACAAGTTGGCGGTGGATAATTTGATTAATGAGCGAAAATAAGTAGAAAGAATAATACTAACGCATATCCTAATTTTAGAACTGCATAGCATCACGTAATGAATGGTGCATGGTAGAAAGAAAACCATTACATAACATTTAGTAGTAAAATATTGGATAATTATCATTTACTCCCATAAGGTTTAGCATAACTTTTACTTTATACCCTACATTTTCAGAATTCATTGAAAACTCCCATGAGGTAATTTTTTGGTGCTGCAATGTCAAAGCTTTACTGCAAACATGAAACAGTCTAAGCAATCAAGGTAGCAGCAGATGAATAAACTAGAAGAAAGCACCAAATGTTAGATGATAAATTTCTCTTGTGCTTGCATGAATTGTTCATGTTGTTTTTTTATTACAAACAAACCAACCATGAAACAGAAATGAAATGAATACTGCATTTCAGACAAAAACCATGGAAACTTCGTTAAAAATCTCATTTCACCGTTCGCCCACCAAACATAATGAGTTTCAAGCAACATTCAACCTCTCAACAAATTGAAAAGCATCCACATTTGCTTAAAACCAAAAACAGCTCATCGTTGCTCTAGACTGGCAAGAGAAGGCGAGCAAAGGGAAACTATATCGAAATCTTCCTTTGGGATACATCAAGATGTTGGGGAAAAAAATGGCAAACGAACAACTTTCTTCTCTGAACACTCATCACGCACAGCGGAAACAAATAATCTCGATCAAATCAAGCACACAACAATTTAACGTGGTTCGACTCTTAACTAGTCTACATCCACGGATGAGAGAAATTCACTATAACATCTTCGATAAAATATGAAAACTAAAAAAGATTCTCGTCCTAGCCATCCCGGCTTCTGGATCTCTCTTCTCTTTTTTCACCCTCACATCTTGTCTCTCCACCACATTGACTTTTCTCTCATACCCAAAATCTTAACACAATTTACTTTAATATAGATTACAACCAAAACATGATTACATTCTAATTAGGAAATAAAATTCAACTTAAACTAAGACTCTAAACTCAACACGCACATAAAAACTTAACTAGCACCAATACTGATCAGACTATGCTTTTACAATTCACTCTTGCTTGGTTGCCAAGCAACTTCCTTTTCTGTTTGAAACCAACTCAAACCTTTAATTTGAGATAATAATACCATTAGTCATCTATCTTTTAATTTAATAATTAGAGTCACAAACTCCAACAATCTCCACTTGACTCAAATTATTTATTCTCCTCCATATTTATTCAAAATCTTCCAACACGAATGAAGACCACAACGAACACGGACAATCAACAGAAACGCCAACGCCAACGAACACAACAACAAACGAATCTGAACATGGTCACCATAATCAATCTTCAATCTTCTTGTACTGAGTTGTCGATACCACACCGGTACCACATCACACATCGAGTCGTCGGTGCCACGCTGTAAACCGGAACAAATCCACCCGAGATGATTCTCCGGGCTCCACCTCACTGCAATCAATCCACAATTTTCAATTGCTCCACCTACGACGATTCCGTAGATTTTGTCACTCGAATAATTATCTTCAAACTCTACCATTTCAAACAAGCTCCACCCAAACCGAGATCACCACTCCTTGCTCCACCAAACCAAAACATTGCATATGCTCCACCGGGATCCAACCATACGCTCTTATACCACTTGTTGGGAAAAAAAGTGGCAAACAAACAAGTTTCTTCCCCGAACACTCGTCACGCGTAGCGGAAACAAATAATCTCGATCAAATCAAGCACATAATAATTTAACGTGGTTCTGCTCTTAACTAGCCTACATCCACGGATGAGAGAAATCAGAAAAATCCACTATAACATCTTTGACATGATATGAGAACTACAAAAGATTCTCGTCCTAGCCATCCCGGCTTCTGGACCTCTCTTCTCTTTTTTCACCCTCACATATTATCTCTCCACCACATTGGCTTTTCTCTCATACCCAAAACCCTAACACAATTTATTTTTATATAGGTTATAACCAAAACCTAATTACATTCTAATTAGGAAATAAAATCCAACTTAAACTAAGACTCTAAACTCAACACGCACATAAAAACTTAACTAGCACCAATCCTGATCAGACTATGCTTCACAATTCACTCTTGCTTGGTTGCCAAGAAACTTCCGTTTCTGTTTGAAACCAACTCAAACCTTCAATTTGAGATAATAATACCATTAGTCCTCTATCTTTTAATTTAATAATTGGAGTCACAAACTCCAACACAAGAACCTCCCGGTGCTTCTCTATCGCTTCTTTCCCCGTCAAGGCAGCCGCTGCGTCAGAGAGGAAGAAGGTCCTTATAGTCAACGCCAACCGCGGTGGCCACACCGTCATCAACTTTTACTTTGCCAAGGACCTCCTGGCTTCTGGTCACCATCCTCATTGTCGGTGAACAAGGATTCGATAAAATGAAGAAACCCTCATTCAATTACTTCGTCGTAAGTCATGTTTCGGTGATTTACATCTTCGATTCGTATCTGTCACTTTGATTTTGGAATAGTTGTAGGAAATTGCGAGCGCAGGAGGGAAGATGATCTGGGGAGCACCGGGACAGGTTGGGATAGTCGTCCAAGGAGTAACTTTTGATGTGGCTTTTTTTCGAAAAGGAAAGTTTTTTATTTAACCCAGATTGAAGTTTAAGGTTTAAAGATTGGGGAATTGGAATTTGGAAGGCTTTTGGATCGGTGGAGGGTGGTTCAAACGTATGAGTAAGAAGAAACTGAGGGTAAAACTGTTAGAATTAAAAGTTTTAAGGGCCAATTTTGTAGTTAAACCTAAAACTTAACAATTGTTTTAATGGGAGTTAGTCTTCACAGGTGTCTTTGTATATTGCAGCAAACCTCAAGAATTTTCTGAGAATTCTGAAAATACAGGAAGCAAAGTGAACATTATACTAAATGCCAGGTTATTTATTTATTTATTTATTTATTTATTTATTTATTTCCCTAAAATATTTGGAAAAAACTGAGGTGTCTATGTAATATTAAGAAATGGTAACGGGCAAATGTATACATATCACTCTTTAAAAAGGAGGAAATGATGTCAGATAATTAAAAGTTCAGAGAATGTTTAATATCGCTGGTTTGATCTTCATTATCGTGACAGGTCTTATGAGCATCATCTTTTTCATCGTGAGAAGATGTGGAGGACACCATAAATTTGCTGCAACGAATGAATGGAGAAACTAAATTACTCTCTGCGTCCCCAAATAATCTTACACATTTTCTTTTTGAGTTGTCCCTGAAAAGTTTTACACTTTTCTAAAAAGAAAACTTCTCGATCTCCTCCGAAATTACCAAACTATCCCTACTTAATTTATCTTTATTTTTTCTATCTGATTTTTTGTGCAACATCTACTCAAGGGCAATTATGTCAAACTATATAAAATCTTGCATTTACTTTAATATCCACACCCATACAAAATGTAAGATTATTTGGGGATGGAGGGAGTAGTATTTAACAATATAATACTTTTAATAGTAGAGAATTTAGTATTGATACCTTTTTTGTTTCGAAGAGGAAGACCGAATGGTTTTGCTAAAAAAACAAATGTAATAAATCAAATAGTGTAAACTAACATAGAAATTAAATGAATAACTTATTTAAAGAATAACATTTTCCCCCTTGAGATAAAGTAGTACCCGCTGACTTGAGGTGAGTTCATTCAAAACAGTGGTAACAAGATCAGAATCACTGGGAATATCGGGCATTGACTCAGTTAAGGAAATATCACCACAACGATGAGATAAACGCTCTACAACTTAATGGGTCGAAGCAAGATGAGTGGATACATCCTCATATAGCTTTCGTAATCAGCTTCCGCAATCTATTGGTGCTTTCATATGGAAAATATTTGATACATATATTCAAATATTTGCATAAGACGAGAGTATCGATGAACGATTAATGGTCCGAACAATGCATTAATTCCTTTAAGAGACACATAAATAAATAGAGATACATTTATAAGTATCACTGGAACACGTTTAGTAAGGGAGCATGAGGCAACAACACTTATAACTTAACACAATTCATGGAGTGCAGTTTTGGGATACAAACACAACACTTCCATATGAGTCATGGTCCGCAAAACTGCTACCTTTGATAAACAAAAAAAATTATAGTGGAAAGGTGAAATAAAAATAGAAAGGACCCACACAATTCACAAAAAAAATATATATATAATCTTGTTTGGTACATAAGAAGTGGGAAGATTTTTTCGGTGAAAAGAACGGCGTCATCCATTTGTAATAAATAAAAATAAATAGATTAGATGAAAATATTAACAAAAAAAAAAAAAAAGGTCTGAGTAGCAAAAAGATGGAAAATGTAAAGAAATAATAATAATAATAAAGATATTTTACTTGGTGCAAAAGAAATGAGAAGATATTCTTTGTGGAAAACAATAAGGTCATTGATATATATATATATATATATATTACATGGAAATATAAAAATTCAACATTGTTTTATTTTACTGAAAATATCTATAAAGCCTAACCAATGTTAAAAAAAAAAAAAAAAAAAAAGACAAAAAAAAAATAATATTAGGATTCCAGAACTTATACTCAAACAAATAGCAATGAGTTGAGGGTACAAATCGGAGAGCCTCGTGTTTTAGATTGTTTTGATTTAAGAATGGTGTCATGGATTTTCAATAAATTAAAATACATATATTAGATGGAAACATTAAAAAAACGCTAAAGCAAGAAGATGGGAAAAATAAAATAAAAAATACCTTAATTGGTGTAAAAGAAGTGATAAGATTTCTTGGTAGAAAAGAATGAGGTCATTGATTTATATATATATAGGATAAAGTGCATCGATAGTCCTGTAACTTTAATTCATGTACCACTACGGTCATGTTTTAACTTTTTATATCAATAAAGTCTTGTTTTTTTAACTTTTTTTTAATTTGTAGTCCTCTTCCATCCATTTCCAATTAACTTTAACGAACTTGAAGGAAAAATAACAATTTCAGGAACTAAAGTTTTTAAAAAAATCTATTCACACCCTAAATTTTAAATATAACTATTTATATACCCCTAACAATTACAAACTTAAAAAACTTATCCTCAAGTTTCAATTAACTCATTTACAACCCTTCCCAACCCGCCTATGCCTCCGTCGGACCATTGCCGCCGAACAGCCGCCAACCACGCCGAAAATGTCCGGAAATACCTCAAAATAGCTACTATGGGCTGCAAATCGCAGCCAAGGGCCGCAAATTGTGAACCCTAGACCACAAATCGCGAATCCTAGGCTGTGATTCGAGAGCC
>JBBYHH010433094.1:0-11531 GCA_038382905.1 Daphne laureola
TGCATGAAATGAGATTCTTAGAAGATCTAAAATCAAAACATGGTATTATAGATTGGTTATTGAATCTCATTCATGGTTGTATGCAAATAAAATAATTTAGTTGAAACATGTATGTAAAATTAAGCATGAGGCCGAAACTACACATGAACATGAAATTAAAATTTCACTTGAACTTGGTGTTTATTGTCGTAAATTTCATCTCTTGTTGAAATATGGAATCTAAACGGCTATGTTTTTATTAAGAATGATGTTAAATCATGTTAATTGTGAAGCATATCAATTCCTCCATGACTTTAAAATTGATGAAATTGCAAGATAACTTGTTTGACAAGAGAACATGTAAATTTGTATGAAACCTAAGTGAAATTGTATGAAATTTGAAACATACTTATATGATTGGCCATGTATGCTTGTAGTGCAAGTAATGACATGAAAAATGCATGTGTACATGAATGTATGGCCGATTACTTGAAGTACAAGTTATCAAATGATGAATGTTTGAAAAGCATATATGTATGCTTGAATGATTCACATGAATGTATGAACATGTAAACTAATGTGTTAGTGGAGAAAATATATAAAGTTGTTTGTATATTCAAATACATGTTCTTAAATGTGTGTGTATATGTTACATACATCGTAGGTCACATATAATCTTACACTAAGGTCTTACTGTAAGGTTTTGTAATGTGCATTCTGTCTACGGAGGTGGATTTTAAGCGGGACCATTGTGACCTCTCCATCTTTCCTGAGAATGTACTTATAAAGACTAAGGATTTGAGAGACTAAGTGGGACCATTTTCGTCTCTAACTTTTGTCTTCTCCTGAAATTGTTCCATTTTGAAATTAACTCCTCAATCTTTTTCCTTGGTCCAATTAGGTCCCTTCAGCATTCCTTGAAGCTGGATCTCTTTCATTTTGATCAGCAATTGTGCGCGATGAGCTCCATTTTCACCTCTAAATGTATGCATGTACAATTCTTCGAAATTTATAAGTAAAGTGCGTGTTTAACAGTAAAAGTGGGTAAAATTGATGAGTTTAATGCTCTAAACATAGTGGATCAGTGTACATGTTTGTACACTGATCACACCCCCTGTTACATCCACCATAGTCCGACAATGATTTTCTGGCGTATAGAGGTCGACGGTCAAGTCATTCTATCCAGTAAAGCTTGAATCAAAGGATTAAGGTACGTGGGTGATTGCTAATTTTTGGGTTTAAATTGTATTTCGGGTATGGTTTATCGCATGTTATTGAATGATTATTTATATGGATTGATGGGTAAATCTATTTTGAGTGTTTTGGTTAAGTGTTAGTGGAGAAAAGCAGGTTTTACAGTTTACAGGTGGTTTGGGAGAACCCCGGGTGACGCATGCTGAACGGCAGGCAATCGCCTGAGGTTCAGAACTGGAGAAGTGAAAATGGACAGGTGTCCGGGTGAGCGGCGGGTGACTCACCGCAAGGAGCGGGCGATCGCCTGTGGGCCAACAAAAAAGGGCCCTGGACAGGGGTTCGGGCGATCGCTGGGTGAGTGGAACACCATGGTGGGAGATCGCCTGACTCCAACAACATGAAGAACAGGGGCGCGGGTGAGTGGAGGGCGACCAGACTCAAGTTTTGGGCGATCGCCCGGCGGGTTTTAAACCCGAAACCAGAGAGAGAAAAACATTTCTCTCATTCATCTTTAACCTCCAACCTGTGGAGCTCGACCCCAACCCTTCCCAACTCCCAAATCCTCCATTCTTGACAAAAAATTGAAGGAGAATATCATCATATGTGAGATTCTCAACCAAAGTGAAGATTCTACGGAGTTTAACTCGAATCATCCACTGATTTGGTGAATTTCAAAAATTGGGCAAGAATCTAAGGTTGGTATTTCTGAGGTTTCTTGGTATATTGAAGTGGTAAACATGTTCTAATGATGATTTGGAGTTAGGAACATGTTTTACTTCATTAAGTTCACATGAACTGAGCAAGTTGAATTCTAGGGTTCATGAATAGTGTTGGGCAAATTTTAGGGGATGGTTGATTTGAGTTCAAATTAGTGTTATTGGGTATATTTGGAGCAATATTAATACTTTGAATATTGTCCAATTGGTGTTATATCATGGACCTAAGGAAAAATGCATAGAAATTGGTGGAGAATTAAAATGCCATAATTTGATGAAGTGTTGCTTCAATTATGTTTGTATGATGATTCTAAGCAACTTTAATACTTGGACTGAGTTGTAAATCATTGTGTAAAGGGAGGTTATGAATTAAATCCAAAATTGGGTATTTATGTGAAATAATGAAATGTGCTGGGAGAGTACAATGTTTATGCATGGGTGATCTTAGGATAGATCATAAAACATGCATGTGAAGTTATAAAGGAATTGGTTAAGGTTTGGCCAACTTTGGTAAAATGGGTTAAAAGTGGAAATGATAGTTATATTGAGATTGTGTTATGGAAAGTGAAATTTTAGAGTATGGATAATAATGTGCTTGGGTATATTACTTATGTGTGAAATGGCATTGAAAATAGGTAGGAAATGATTGGTGTATGAAATTGGCATAAAAGGGAAAGGATTTCAGAACATGATTAAACAAGAGGACGTATTGCTATTGCTTCTAGGTAAGGGTTCAACCTTCTTAAATGTGTATTAAGGTAATCCTTAGTGCCATTTCAGTTGGTTGAGATCAGTCTTAGACCGGTGGTGGGGTCTATGACTGGTTCCATGATAGCGGTAAATATGTGCAGGTATATGGATAATGCAATGGTTTTGTGTGTCTTTGTGACCACCAAACTCATCGATCGTTAAGCAAAGTGATGTGGTTCATGCGTCTCTGTGACCCTGAACCTAATTAGAGTGACACAACGTGTCATGGTTCCGTGTATCTACTCGATCACTGAACCCTCTACTTGTGACATGGTTATTATTATGTAATGAGTTTGGTTCTTTGAGTCTCTATGATCATGAACCCTCTGTCTGTTGTGTTACAGCCACCACGGTCCGATGACCATTTTCTGACAGATTGTATCTGATGGTTTGGTTTTTTGCTTATTGGAACTCGGATTTAATGTTTAAAGTATGAATATTGGTAATTGTTAGGTTTGAGAATTGTATGTAGGTATGTTTTAGGTTATGAAGTGTGTAAGGTTGTGAATCGATAAATGACTTTGGGTTGAAATGTTTTGGTTAAGTCTGGATGTGAGAAACAGGAAGTTTGAAGTGCAGGTGGTTCAGGCGAGTTGCGGATGACGTGTGCCAAATGGCGGGAAATTGCCTGGTCCCTGAACTGGTTGGCCAGGACCCCAGGTGAGCTACGGGCGAATCACTGCAAAAGGCGGGTGATCGCCCGAACTCAAAAATGTTGGAGAGACAGGGCCACAGGTGAGATGCTGGCAATGCCATGCAAAGGGCGGGCGATCGCCTGCACTGGAAAAGGAGAAGGGGCAGTGGGCCGGGCGAACACCGGGCGAATGGAGCGTAACGGTGGGTAATCACCTGACCTCAAGTAAATGAGGAGCAGGAGTGCGAATGAGTGCGGGTGACTGGGCTTGTGTCCTGAATGATCGCCCGACACCCCTGGAACGTAAATCTGCACAGGTTTTAAACCCTGAAAATAGAGAGAGAATTCATAATTCTCACTTCATCTTCAACCTCTAGATCCCAAACTCGACCCAAACGCCCCAAACCTCCATTTCTTCATTTCCTAACCCCAAATTTCGAAGGAAAAGCTAGATTCATGCAAGGATCGTTCTAGAAACAAGGAATCAACAAGGTAAACATCAAATCTCCTCAATTTGATGCTTGGATCGAATCTGCTACTGTTCATGGGAGTTGTAATTCGTCCAATCCATAATGTAATGTTAGTGTAAGCTTGTTCTAATGATGATTTTGAGGTAGAAACAAGCTTTAAATAATCCAAATCTCATGAATTTCAAGGAATTTGAATTTTAGGGTTTATGCTTGGTGATGAACAAAAATTAGGAGATTGTTAAATTGACCCCAAATTAGTGTTATTGGGTGTATTTGGAGCAATATTAATACTTGGACTTATGTCCAATTCATCCTTAATGATGGAGCTAAGGCAATGTTCATGCAAATTGGTGTAGAATTGAAGTGTTGTATTTGATGATTTGGTGATTCAATTATGCTTGTATGATGTTTCTAAGAAACTTTAATACTTGGAGTGAGTCACAAATCATTGAGTATGGTAGAGATATGGATTAAATTCAAAGTTGGGTAATTTTGTGAAATGATGAATAGTGTTGGGAAAGTGATGTTTATGCATGGATGGTATAGGTATGAATCAATGAGCATGCATATGAAGTTATAGGGAATTTGGATAAGGTTTGATCAATTTTGGAATAATGGGCTCAAATGGACAATATTGATTAAACTTGGTATGTGTTAAGGAAAGTGAAATGTTTGGTTATGAATATTCCTGAGTCATGATATGATGCATAAAAATGAAATTGTATAGCGATTGGTTAAGAATTGGTCATTTTGAGGATTATGGCCAAAATGTTCGATTAAGGTAAAGCTAAGGTTTAGTGAAGAGAATTGTTAGATAATGACGGACACTGAATGTGTTTAATGTTTGAATATAGGATAGGCAAAGATTAGAGGACTTTGATACTTTTCTGGAAATGGTCAAAAAATGGAAAATTTGTTAAGTGTCTGAAAAGGTATAGAGGAAATGAGAGGTATTGATTCTGAATTGCTTCTGTGATTGTTCAGAGTTAGTGTGGGTTGCTAGAGCATCCAAGTGAAGACTACCATGAATATTTACCAGTAGTACACAGAAAAGGAACGAATAAGGATTTGATTGCTATCATTTTCTGGTAAGGGTTCAACCTTCTTAAATACGTATTAAGGTAATGCTTAGTGCCATTTCAGTTAGTTGAGATCAGTCTTAGACCGATGATGGGGTCTATGACTGGTTCCATGCTAGCTGTAAATGTGTGCAGGTATATGGATTATGAAATGGTTCCATGCATCTATGTGACCACCGAACCCATTGATCGTTCAGTAAAGTGTTGTGGTTCATGTGTCTCTGTGACACAGAACCTAATGGGAGTGACACAACGTGTCATGGTTTCATGTATCTGCGTAACCACCGAACCCTCTTCTTGTGAGATGGTTATTGTTATTGTGATGGGATTGGTTCTGTGAGTCTCCACGATCACGAACCCTCTGTCTGATGTGTCATGGTTTGTGAGTTTACGTGACCCGAACCCTCTGCTTGTGACACAACGTGTCGTGGTTCTGTGTATCGATATGACCACCGAATCCTCTGTGTTTGTGACACAGATATTGTTATTGATTGATTTATTAATGGACGACAGTTTTAAAGGGTCATAGGCCCTCGTTTGTACCATGCGCATTGTTAGTGTTCTGACCTCTCTTGGTATGAAAGAGGACCATAGAGGGCCGCCGTAATGCATATAATGAAAAGGAAAATTTACATTGCGTTTATGCATTCATATGCACCATGGTTTATATAGGACACTGTACTAGTATAGTGCATCATGTCATACTAACATTGTCATTGCAGGTAAATTGTGAAGACAATTTTTATTTCTACCTAAACCCTTACTGAGTTCTCTCGGGAACTCACCTCTTTCCTTATAACTATCTTTTCAGGAGCTTTAGTGTTGGACCGCAGAGCATCTTGCTCGGTCTCATTGTTATTGTTTGTAAGGTATTGTTAGCTCCTTCTGATTGTTATGGTTATTGATAAAAGGGAAAGGGTGGGGTGAGCCGATAGAGAGTAAGGGCGTAATATAGCATAATGGTTATAATGCAAATACGGAATCTACTAAGGAAAGGATAGTAAGAAAGTAAATGGTTATAACGTGAAACAGAAGGGTATGTCAGTAATGTGAGCGGAAGCTATAGAAAATGGATATATGTTTTTGATATCTATTATAATAACAGGATCATAGGTTTCTCTGGATTTTTTGGATGAGCACTATATATATATATATGTGACTAATGGTTAACCTTTTTGTTCCTTTCATGTATTCAGCAACAGCAGTAGTATCAGGTGTTATTGTTGAGATCCTGCAGATTTGACCACCAATATGATATTGAGTGGTATTACCTATTGAAAGATGGCTCTGTAGGTGTAGTTTGCATACATACATATAGAACTGGATATCTGGTTAAGTAACCTCATGTAATGCTATGGTTGTTGATGTGTGAAACGTAATACTAATGGAATGAGTTATTGATGATATTCCTTATGGAGTTTTCTTGATTGTATGTTTAATTTATCGGAGAGCCTCTGCCCGGTAGTGAAAGGGTAGACTCTTTTCTGGTGTATCTGGTCTGAGCAGAGCTCAGTATATCTGTATGTATTGTGGATTTTGAAATGCAGGTATAAGGAAAGTAGCAATTTGGTTTGTTGAATCTCACATACAGGGACCTGAAAAGTGGTTTATACCCACATATTAGCTGCGCAACATGGAAGGGATCGTTTAGTTCACCACCGCCCTGCCGACCCCGCGTCCGCTTCGCGCCAGGCCGTCTAGTGAGGGGGTGGTGGTGACATGATGTGTCGTGGTTCATGAGTCTATGTGACCCAAACATTCTTCTTACAACACAACGTGTCATGCTTTCGTTCATCGATATGACCACCGAACCCTCTGTAGTTACGACACATATATTGTTATTGATTGATTGATGGCAGTTTTAAAGGGTCCTAGGCCCTCACTAGTACCATGCACACTGTTAATATTCTGACCTCTCGTGGTATGAAAGAGGACCACATAGGCCGCCATAATGGGTATAGTGGAAAGGAAAGGAAAATTGTGCATTGTATGTACGCATTCATATGCATCATGATTTATGTAGGACATTGCACTAGTATAGTGCATCATGTCACACTGACATCGTCATTGTAGGTATACCATGAAGAAAACGTTTATTTCTACCTAAACCCTTACTGAGTTCTCTCGGGAACTCACCCCTTTTATTATAACTATCTTTTGAGGAGCTTTTAGTGTTAGACCGCAGAGCATCTCGCTCGGTCCCATTGTGATTGTCTGTAAAGGTATTGTTAGCTTCTTCTGATTGTTCTGATTATTGATAAAAGGGAAAGGGTGGGGTGAGCCCGATAGAGAGTACAGACATAATATGACATAAAGGTTATAATGCAAATATGAAATGTACTAAGGAAAGGAAAGTTAGAAAGGAAATGGTTTTTAACGTGAAACGAAAAGGTATGTCAGTAATATGAACGGAAGATATGAGAAATGGTTATATGTTTCTGTTATATGTCATGATAACGGGTTGATGGATTTTTTGGACTTTCTGGATGAGTACTATATGCATACATTTGACTAACGGTTAACTCTTGTGTTCTTTTCATGTATTCAGCAGCAGCAGCAGTAGTAGTATCAGGTGCTAATGTCGGGATCTTGCAGATCTGACTACTGATATTGAGTGATATTATCTATTGAAAGATGGCTCTGTAGGTGTAGTTTGTATGCATACATGTAGGATTGGATATGTGGTTAAGTATACTCATGTAATATTATGTTTGATGATGTGTGAATCGGGATACTATTGGACTGAGTTATTGATGATGTTCATTATGGAATTTCTTGATTATATGTTTAATTTATCGGAGAGCCTCTGCCCGGTAGTGAAAGGGCAGACTCTTTTCTGGTGTATTTGGTCTGAGCGAAGCTCAGTATATCTGTATATATTGTGAATTATGAAATGCAGGTACAAGGAAAGCAGAAATTCTGTTTTGTTGAATCTCGTAAATAGGGACCTGAAAATTGGTTTAAACCCACATATTG
Organism: Daphne laureola; assembly: GCA_038382905.1. Taxonomy (NCBI): domain Eukaryota; kingdom Viridiplantae; phylum Streptophyta; class Magnoliopsida; order Malvales; family Thymelaeaceae; genus Daphne; species Daphne laureola. Next base: position 7,799 of record JBBYHH010433094.1, read on the forward strand.
GTTGTGCAATACAAGAAAGATTGTTTAGTTCACCGCCGACCTTCCGACCCCGACTCCGCTTCCCGCCGGGTCATGTAGCGTGGGGGTTGGTGGTGACAACACCACCAACTAATTAAGTTGATCAAAATAACCGCAACAGAAAAATCCTTTTACATTAGAAGATGTAGAACAATAAGCTTCTCTGAAGATAGACTCTCTGGGGTTGGTAAAGGTGATGCTGATGATATTCTGGTTGCTTGCAGCTTTGTGAATATAGCTCGAGAGTGTTTTTTGATATGTGTGAGTGAGTAGGAGAATGAAGAGTATACAGAGATGTACAGATTGGCATTTTGTGTCTTCTTCTCTTCCTTCTTCTTCTACTACTTTTATAGGATCCAAAGTGTGTGTCGATGAGTGGGAGCATCTCCAGATCTTCATATATCCGTTGTGTATGGAATATTTCTATCTGTTGTGAATCTTTCCAGATTTCTGTCATCTTTCATCAATGCGTTGATGAAGACTGCCTTCAGCAACTTGATTGATTTTCTTCTTGAATCTTGACATTTCTTGAGAGTTTTAAACTTGAATGTCTTCTCTCATGGTTGTTGCTCAGTAGTGGAGTGGATGGCTTCATGATTGAATTCTTCATGACTTGTGAAACTTGAAGATTATATTTTGAACATCTGGCCATCAACGCGTTGATGCTCCCTACATCACACACTTTTCTAATTTCTTTCCTTTTCTAAGATGATTGCATCTTTACAATCTGAAATCTTTGCGATTTGAAAGAGCAATTATCTGATAGTTTCCATCTTCTTTATCTCCAACATTTTATCTTCAAATTTCTATGAATGTGGGTAAGAAACATGTCCACATTAATCAAGAATTTGGATCAAAACATGTATATGCCGATATATGCGTTTGTGCATTTTATAACACATGATTTCTTGTACTTTCGAGTACTTTTCACTTTAATCCCCACATTTTTTATCTTTACAACCAAGAATTAGTAGTCTTGGTGAATACACTAAGTTTATCAAAACTTTACAAAATGTCCTCAAGGTTTTGGAATCATCAAAATAAGTGGTTGGAGGCAACAAAGTCAACAACTACAAGAGGGGTTCCACTATTGCATGGATCCAGGTTGAAGAAGATTGTGTAGGAGAAGGGGTTAATTGATTTTTGAGTTGTTGGATAATTTTACACATGGACAAATAATCAGATTGGATGGGATAGAGTACTATGTAAATTGGATAGGGTGACGGGAAATTAAGTTGCTCATGGATTGTTTCCAAATCTGTCAGTGCTATTTGTGGAGGATGTCATTTCTGATCATACTATTTCACTCATATCCTTTGGAGGGCGTTGGTTAGTGGGAAAACCTCATTCAAATTCCTAAATATGTGGACTTTGAAAGAGGTTTACAAGGAGTTAGTAAAGGTTCTGTAGGCGAAGGATGCAAGGGGTATTACACCTCCTCAGAGGTTGATGCTCAAGCTCAAATGGTTGAAATAGAAGTTTAAATAGTTCAACAAGAAGCACTTTGCTGACATTGTTTTGAGAGTAGAGAGAGCCAATGAAGATTTTGAGTATGCCTTGGCTCTTGCTAGGGATAAATCATTTAATGAGAGGCTTACTTCTAATTTGAGGGTTAAAAAGGAGGATTATGTGGCTTATTTAAAATGGGAAGAGGCTTTTGTGCCACAGGAATCAACTAATGAGTGGATAAAGTTTGGTGATGGCAACAACAATTATTTTCACTCAAGACTTAAGGAAAGAAGGGCTTCTAGAGGCAATATTTATTTATGGAATGATGCAAGTAAGTTGATTACTGAGATTAACAAGGTTGTTAAGTATTGTTTGTAGCATTTCAGGGTTTTTTTAGCACCAGGAGGTGAGAACCAGTTGAGATCTAGCCTTATTATTTGTGCTTATGATAAGGAGGTAAAATCTAAACACTCTAATATGTTGGCGGCTGAAATTACTAGGGAGGAGGTAAAAGGGGCTTTGTTTAGCATTGCTCCAAATAAGAGTCCTGGCGTAGATGGGTTTACTGCATATTTCTTTCAGCATGCTTGAGATATTGTTTTTGAAGATCTTTTTGAAGCAATGGTGTGGTGTTTGAAGTTTGCAAGCTTTCCTAGGGCTATGGGTGCCACATCTATACATTTGTTCCCTAAGACTCCTACTGATGATCAACCTACTCTATTTTGCCCTATATCCTGTTGTGTAGTGGCATATAAGGTAGCATCTAAGATCTTAGATCTAAGATTACAATCAGTGTTAGAGTATTTGGTGCATCCTATGTAGACCCAGGTATGGCCAAGAGAGGGTGAATTGGTATTAAAACAAGTTTAAAATCTTTTGTCTTTACAACCAAAACCCTCAGATCAACACGTTGATATATCAGAGTTGAGTATGCTTGCAGCAGCAAGATATCAACGTATTGATATTTAGCACAGATAAGAGTGTGGAGAAGAGTGAAGGACACAGAGATATATATAGAGGTTCGTTCAACTCGACCTATGTCCTCTGCTCAAGACACAATTGAATATTTCTCTACTAGAACTGAGGCTTGACACACAGGGCTTATACAGATTGCCTGACACACAAGACTTTCACCAAGGCTGCTTGACACACAGGACTTTACGCCTAATGTCTGACTAACAAGACTTTACCAATTGCCTGAATAACAGGACTTTCCAAAATGCCTAACACACAAGACTTGTACAATGGTTTCCCGACACACAGAACTAACAAGACTTTACACCAAGTGTTACAGCCACCAAAGTCCGGTGGATTTCTCCGGCATTAAATGGACTGGGATGGTAGGAAAGTCAACTCCGCCATTCAATGAAGGTACGTTTAAGGTTATTCGTCCTGCATTTAATTTCAAGTTTCTGTTTAAGGGTAAATCGCATTAGGGTTTACGTTTGAAAGGTTGTGTCGAGCGTAGTTTTGTCGTAAAAGGTTAAGTCGGTACCGGTATGAATGTATGGAGGTTCTACGCGCAATGAACTAGGGTTTATGGCCGATGAAAGAAGCCACGGAAACAAGGGCCGGCGGCGAGCGTCGCGAGTGCGCCGTGAAGACGTCGCGCCGGCAAGGAGAAAGGACGACGGCGGCGGTGTCGTGGAAGCGCCATGGGAACGCCGCGATGTGAGGATGAAGCCAGCAAGACGGGACGGCAGGCGTCGCACCTGCGTCGTGTGTGCGCCGTGAAACAGATGAAGGCAAGGAGGAACGGCGGCGGCGCCGTGTGTGCGCCGCGATGCGCGAAGGGAGGCAGCATTGCGCGGCGGCAAGCGCCGTGGCTACACTGCGCTGACACCGCGGACAGAAGAGGGAGGCAAATGGGCTCGGCGGCGGACGCCGCGTGGACGTCGCGCCTGCACCGCGAGCTCCACCATTAAAACGCGATCCGGTGATTCCTGCTTCATTTCGATTCTGTCTTATCTCTCTCTTCTCTCTCTCTACAATTCTCACTCTCTCTAGCCCTAAATCCATTTCCAAGCATCAAATTCTATGGGATTCGATGGATTCATGTGAGTTTCGGCGAATTAACATCATTGAAACAAAAATCAAGCTTCAAGATCAAGAATTGGTGAATTTTCAAGATTTGCCCTAAAATTCAAAGTTGAGTTTCTGGTTGTCTAAGGTTGTAATTGTTGTTGTAAACGTGTTCTAGAGTTAAATTGGAACCAAGAACATGTTTAACATCAAGGATTGGATGCGAATTGGGCATTTTCTGAGA
>JBBYHH010433205.1:0-11531 GCA_038382905.1 Daphne laureola
TCATTCTGGTTATTCTATCTTTTCCGAATTTAATTTCAACTTCTCCATTTTCATATTCTATTATTCTCTCCACTTCAGATGTTCTTAGTGGTTTTACTGGTTTTTCTTTCTGCATTACCCATTTATCAGGTAAATGAATATCATTCCATTTAATTGGTTTCGAAAGAACCACATTAGTTTTCTCAGCATTAGCTTATATTAAAAAGGTTTCCCGTTTTGTATCAAATTCTAGAGCTTTAGGCTCTATCTGAGTTGTCATCATCTTGTAGTATATTCTATAAACAATGACTAAATTCTGAGATCCTTGTAACATATCAAATCCAGATGTGAGAATATTAGTTGTTAAAACTTTCATGATATGTGAATCTTTTAAAGACACCGTGAAATTTGGATGGCAATTGATGTATATTGGTCCATCACATTTACTGGATTCTACCATTCCTAACAGAGAATCAGTAAACTTGTTATGTCTATGATCTCTTAAGACAATCACAAGAGAAGTGTTTAACTCATTTCTGCTTAAAGGTTTTAAAGCAATTTGAACCGATCCGACATGTAAGTAATTATAGTGGTTATCAATATGATCTTCTACCATGTACTAGATAACAGTTCAAATTTGTGATCTTCTTCCATAATTGGAACAGTTCGTTCTACAGTTTTAATGGTATATGTAGTTATGAATTCGAAAGTCTCATTTGGATAGACTTCAAACTTATTAATTATTGAGATATTCATGTTACTCAAACTTTTTTCTATATCTCGGATGATTATGGCATGAGTATTTTTTACTTTTATTCTTTCTTTCAAATCCTCTTCTTCATATCTCTTAGAAACAGATTTGGACAAATTTTTAAAAATTTCAGTCATTGGTTCACAAAATTAATTCTGAGATTTTAGAAGTTATCTGTCAAAAAAAAAAAAAAAAAGTTATCTGTCACCGTATTTTTTACTACTTCTTACAATCCTTAATGATTAAAAATGTCTTATTAAGGAAACGCGATTTGAGTGATAAATAAAGAAAATCTTAAGAGGCTTTTGTAACCTTAAGAGATTTCAGGGTACAAGTGATAGAAATTTCAAAGTTTGGGGGCACAAAGATTTACACCATAAATACTCTCGTTCCATTTCACTTCCACATCTTAAAGATCTCACTCCAGTTCGCATCACTGCAACCACCGCCGCCGACTGCCTTCCTCGCCGCCTTCGCCACCTCCACCGCCGCCGACTTAACCCCTTCACTTCCCATCACCATCTTAACCGTCTCCGCAATCTCCTCCGCTTTCACCACCACATCCTTCTCCCACCGCCACGCCTTCAAAACCCGGCCCCATCCACCGCCCTCCACCACCTCCGCGTTAATCCTCTGGTCTCCGATCAGCGGCCACGCTACGATCGGAACGCCGTTAAACGCCGCCTCCGTCACGGAGTTCCACCCGCAGTGGCTGAGGAACCCACCCACGGCTCCGCACCCCAGAATCGCCGCCTGATCCACCCAATTTCTCACCACGAAACCCTGATCGGAATTCCCGATCTTCTCAACAAACTCAAACCCTAAAATCTCGTCGATGGACGCCGCGTCCATCTTATCAACGATCGTCGTTTTCAATACCCACAAGAACTTGCTCCCGCTCATCACCAAACCAGAGGCTAATTCTCTGATCTGCTCTGTCCCCATGGCCGTCCTGCTCCCGAAGCTCACGTAAACCACCGAACCCGCCGGCTGCTTCTCCAGCCACTCCATCGCCGTCACCGACCCTTCGGATGCGTCATTCTCGAACTCCTCCCGCGGAAACGGGCCCACGCCGAACACCGAACGCGGCTGATGTTTCAGAGCCTCTGTTTCAAGCCCTTCAAAGGAGTTGATCAACACGCCATCGGCGTTTCTCAGAGCCAGTCCGTTTTGTTTGAACAGTTTCGTGAATTGGGCATCTGGGTCTAGTAACAATGGCGGAAGAGACGATCTTGACAACTCAATTGAGGCGTTGAGGCGATAAGAATCGGAATTGGACTCGGAGATGAGAGGGAAGTTGGAGAAAAGAGAGAACATTCGTACGGATGAAGTGAACAGCACGAAATTCGGGATGTTGAGCTTCATAGTGACAGGAATGGTGGAAGAGATCACCGTGACGTCGGAGATCAGGACGGAGAGAGGCGGCGAGAGAGAGGAGAGGATGGAGGAGAGAAGGTGGGCGGAGCGGGACATAGCCTCCCACCGGAGGAAAAACGGGTCCGTCGTGTTGACCGTGCCGGCGGCGAGGGGAAGGAGGGTGAAGTTCTTCTCGGTGACCTGAGGGAAGGCGGCGAGGAATCGGGCAACGAGATGGGTCTCGGCGGTGGAGACGGTGGGGTGGGTTGTGATGAGAGTGACTTTGCAGCGGCGGCGGATGAGGGTGGCAGCTAGGCGAAGGAAGGGGATCAAGTGGCCGGCGCCGGAGGCCGGAAAGAGCGCTACGTGAGGAACGGCATCTGCAGCGGTGCCGGTGGGTTCACCGCCGTTGACCAGTTTGGACATTTTGGTGGTGGTGAGTAAGTTGTGAGAGATGAGTGGAATTAATAGTGGTAGAGATAGCCAGGAGGGAGGTAGGTAGGATGAAAGGAGTGGATCATTTCCATGCATGGATGTTCTTTGTATAGCTACCTACCCTTCTTCATGTGATCATGAGTATCTAGATGTAATCTTTAAAAAAAATGCGAAGTACATTTATTTTTTCTCACAAACTTTAAAAGATATTTCATTTGACTAGATATGAAGATTAAAAATTATTATTAATTAGAGAATACAAATGTAAAATTATTATTAATTAGAGAATACGAATGTAAAGTAGATATATAAGATAGAAATATTTTTTTTAACTCAAAAGGTGAGTGAATTAAAATTTGTGTGAAAATGTTTCTTTTTTATTAAGAAACGTATAAATATCCTAGTGCGCTATTAGTTCGCAGCACAAGCTCCTTCTAATCTGCGTTGCTGACTTGTTGACAGTTCTGGGTTCCTTTCGTGTTATCTGTTTGAATCGAATCGACACTTCCTCACCTCGCCTCTCATGTTATCTGTTTGAATCGAATTGACACTTCCTCACCTCGTCGGTGCAGCCTGAGGCTCGGCCTGTGTCCTCATCAACGACTGTAGTAGTCAAGGTCGATTCACCTCTCGTTTTGACTCTGCATCGCTGGCCTCCTTAGTCCGCTTGTTGCAGCAGTTTCCACGACGATCCCTACCAGGGTTGTTGAGTCCCGCTGTGCTATCCTCAAATCGGCTGCTCAACGATAGGCAGATTTGGGCTTCTCTCCATGAGGCCCCACCATGGTGGAGGGCGCCTGATTTGATTGTTTCCCTCCCTTGGATTCTGCATTCAGGTTCGCTTCGACGAGCCTCCTTATGGTTGTTTGTTGGATTTGGATTCAGTGTGTGGAATGCGGTCCAACGGTTTGGTTCTACAAGAGGAAGAAAGCGTGCAAAACTGTCAATGGTTGTGGAGGTAGTGGTTTCTTAGAAGGACTGAGCAAAGACTCGTTCTGCCGGGAATTATGAGTTCCGGAAAATCTCTCTTAATAACTCAAACCCGATTTCAAGAAAATGAACTGGTCTAGCTTGGTTCCTTTTTCATGGAACAAATTGGAGATTGATGGAATAAGCTTCGTTATACTTAACACATGTATTTCTAAATTAAAAGCTATAAATTCACACTTTTATGGAAAGAAATTCTGAAAAGACAAATAGAAAAGCTTCCCTATTCACAGAGTTATACAGTACATTCTTATATCAACAGTCAGTCAAATGAAAAGTATCACGGCTGCAAAACGGTGCCGGATATCACGTCTATATGTACATTTACAAAAGCATTCATGTAAGCAAGCAGCCAAACATAGTTATGGTCTCCCATCCTGATGTATGAGTGACCTATCAATATGGATAAGATAGTTGTGGACAAAATTCTGCTAAATTGTCCAACTTGGGGACCACTTGAGGAATTTTAACACTATCAGATCCCAAACCATCTAGAAGCAATCTGAATAACCATCTTTCTTCAGCTGCAAGCTTCGCATGTGCTAATAGTTACAGTGAAGAACATGGAACAAGTATGATTCATTTCTTCACATCACAACGCTATGTTCTACCTTTAACTCCATCCTCATGGTTAGATTCCATATGGTAAAAAAAAGAAAGCAAATGCAGCAATCTGATTGGAATTACCAAGAGGCCATTCATTTGCCTCAACTTCCGCCGCTTTTTCTCTGCGAATCGCCGCGCTTGTTAAGTTTAGTCAAGATGTATGCCAGTGCAACTTTAGCTCCAAGAGCAGAGTTTGCACGAGTGAGGCAGACCGCTCCACCGACAAGCAGTAAACCATTAAAGACCATTTTCTTTGATGGTCGCCTGCATAGCTTTTTGTGTCCGGATTCATCTAGACCCTCTTCATGCGCATCTTCTCTCTGGTCCGATGTCAAAATTGGATGCAGCGCCTCAGGAACCTTTGTATGGAAAAGAATGTTAATCATATGCACAGTGTCAGCCAATGCAAAATTTAGTATTAGTAAGTCCATAATATTATCAGGCAAGTTAGCAGTTTCACATACTCTTTTAGAGAACTAATGGTGCCAAAACACACAACAGAAGATTTAAAGAAATCTCACCTGCTGAATAAAATGGGTAAAGATCACAGTGCAGACAGACTACTAGAATTTATTGCTTGACCCGAAACAAAAGCATAAGATCCATTGGGTAAAACCGCATAGCGTGGCCGTACGTTCTTCTTTCCAACATTTTAAGGGCACTATATCTCAGTTTTTGGGCAAAGCCTATTTTGTATGCATCAATTCCGAGCAGGTAAGATAAGCAGATGCTCTTAATAAGCCCATATGTATGAATTCATAATACCTCAATCAAGATGCAAAAAGAAATCACCACCACCAAAAGACTAGGCAGCAGCTGAAGCATGTGCCTTAGCAAAATAACTATAACAATGACGAAAATGTTTGACAATAATATATTCTTCACCTTCTGAACTAAGGATAAGGCAGATATTGCTGGGTTCAGCTGAGATTGGGTTGCCAGAGGAAACTTGCGGAGTGCATCATTCATCTTACAGACATAACTCCATATGCCCTTAGCAAATGCTAGCCTTGCCATTTCCAGATTTAACCCTGCGTCTTCCTGGTGAAACATTTTGATCTCACAGGCTTCTCTACCAGGAACTGCAACAATAGAAAGCTCAATGAGACAAACTCGGGCCAATTAAGTCGATTAACAGTAACAAACAAACCTCAGATGCATCAGTACTTTCATCTTTCAAGAATGTGTGTAAAACATGCCCTCCTTTTGTAAAACATCTTTCAGTACTCGGGCCAATTACTCTCTATTCCATCATTATCAATCTTGTTGTAAAACATGCCCTCCTTTTGCAGTCAAGGGGTGTGTTAGGAAGAGCATGTATTGTTGGTTGATACTATAGAGTACTCTGCATTTCATATTTGGTAGGGAGATCAAAAGGAACTGTAGCAATCTTCTCGAGTAGCATCTAAAAAAAACTCCTCTTGATTGTTTGTTTTCTTCTTAGAGTCTCTGAAGTAAAGAAGGTGATTTACCTTTCCTTATTCTCCAACCAGATCTGAAATACTTTACTCGCACAAAGTTCTTTTGACGTTGTGCCGAAGGATGTTCAAAGTCCTGTTCATGATTACAATAACATGAAGAAATGTATATGTCAGTGATAAACATGATATATGAACCAGTAAACAAATAGTACATGGTAAACCGAGTTTTGACAAAAAGCTTCAACTTATAATTATTTTTGTAGTTAGGAAATTCAATATATAAACACATTAGATATTTGTGAGCGAGCGGGACATCAATAACAGGAAAAATATAGGTATTTCCTGTTATGATTATTTCCCTTATAATTCCCCTTACGATTCGTTGTGGTACACTTGTGTTGAAAATAACTTCTACTGTTTACTTTTTCTTTTACATACTCGAGGTATAAATTAGCATAAAGAGCAAAGCGGCAGACAAGAATCATAAGGGGAAAACACCATTGGTGAAATATATATAGCATCTAGACCATAAGATCACCTTAATGAAACAGTAGAATGTTTTATCCTTTCCCTCCCACAATCTCCAAGCCAAAATGTACTCCCTGGGGGTCAGAAATGGGAACTTCTTAACTGTACGACCTATCTCAATACCGGTTGTTCTGTCCACTTGCAACTGTTCGTGATCAACCACAGTTTTGTCCCACTTTTTTCTATATTCGTTATCCATATAGAAGTCCTTTAGCATCTCGACGGAGCAACTTTCAAATGTTGTCACACTAAGGTATTTCAGGGGACCTTCCTGCAAGAACAAAACTGGTGAGGCAACAATCTGAAATGACATCCAACTAGCTAACTTAATCACACAACATCAGCACAAGCTATTTGATATATTACCAAACCCTATGACAAATCTAACTCACAGAGCCAGTTACAACAACACAGATTTCAGAAAATGACATACGAAAAAACATCAATATTGCAGAGGGAAAAAGAAAAACAGAAAGGAAGCCTGTGAAACCTTGGGCTTGCAGCACTTTGCACTATAGGACAGAAGACTGTTTCTTTTATTAATTACATCTTCCCAATTCTCTTCATCGTCAAGCTGCTGATCCAAGACTGTTATCAAGAATTCCAAATCTACAACCGATACAATTTCCGGGACACTGCCAAAGTGGAGAACAAAAATGCCATAATCCGTTACAACATGTGAATGAAGAGACAGAAGCTCAAACTTGCTAATTTATTCTTAAAAAAAAAAAAAAAAACAGCAATAACAGCAACAGGAACTGAGTTCATCCAACACATAAGTATTTCCACAAAACAATCAGCAAGTAATAAGAAATGAGGAAAAAAGAAAGAAAAGAAAGACCTTAAGATTGTACTAAAGAGCTAAAATCTTAATAACAACAAGAAATGAAAGCAGCTACCATGCCTCTAACATCCGAATTGAAAGAGCTCAATCCCCTTGTTCAAATCAGACGAATACAGGAACAATCCTAATATTCATAGGTTCTCTCCGTAGCAAAATCCTAAATTCAATTATTCTAAACAAAACACGCTTCAGAAAAGCAAATTCGAACGGCAAGCAACGAAAGTTGAGGGGACCTGAATCCGAGAGGCGGAGACGGGGGAGGAGGAGCGGCGAGGTGAGCGGAGGACCGTCGCGAGCGCAACCGCCTGAAGAAGTGATACACGGCGAGGATGAGGAGAGCGAGGACGGTGGATTTGAGATTGTGGAGCCAGAATTCGGAGGTGAAAACGGGCATTATGGATTCGGAGCAGAACCAATCCCTGATTTCAACCATGTTTATCGTCTATTGTCCTGCAATTCCACATTTCTTGTTGTATTTATATTCGTGACAACGATTTATTTAGAAGATTTACCGGAAGGAACAAAATGCGATCGGCCCCGGGAAGCTAGAAACCAAACCCGAACGAACGACTGTCACCCAAACGAACGACTAAGCACCGTCAGCCTAAACTAACCCAAAAAAGGCCAAATGATGTTTATTTTTTCCCTCATAAGATAAGATAAGAGTGTGTGTGTTCACAAGGGAAATTATCAAAAATCCTTAAAAAACATTCATTCAGATTTTTATATTTATTTATAATAATTATACTCCAAATTTTATAACTCTTGAACATGTACTCTAATAATTTTAGGAAAAAAACACAAATAAATCTCTGAACTACTCAATTTGTCACGAAATAACCACTAAACATTTTATCCAGTCAAATAAATCACTGAATTTTTTAAATTGTACCAACTTAGTCACTGAGTTTCATTTCTAATGATGTTTCAGACGAAAAAATGACACGAATTGAGTATAAAGTTAAACATAAAGTGTCTCAAACTGCCTGATCTAAAAAAAATATACGCACGTTAAGAGAATATTACGTCATTTTCTTTTATCCTAACCGCGTCTGACTTTCTCGGTGGTATTCTTTTAACGTGTTTTTCTTAATCGGACACTTAGATACACTTTATGTTAAATTTCTCGCTCAATCCGCAATATTCTTCCGCGTGAAAAAACATCAGAATTCAGATCCAGTAGCCAAATTGGTACAATTACAAAAATTTAACGATTTATACAGCTGAATAAAAAGTTCAGTGACCATTTCATAACAAACTGAAAACTTTAGGAGTTTATTTGGACTTTTTGCCATAATTTTACAATCTAGCATATTTATCCTCTCCCGCCCTAAGCCCACCCCCGAGGTTGTGACCCCACCATTTGTGCATTGTGAACCGACAACAATCCGTCCATGGTGGGGTCAAATGGTGGGTTTAGGAAGAGATGGTAAATGTGTTAAAACTATTAGGGCAAATGTGGCAGGGTTATAAAAACTGGAGTATTATAAATAAATATAAAAATGATGCGGATAAAGTCAAGATTATAATAAATCTTGGGGGGTTATAATTTTTTGTTCAGAAGAGGTGGAAATATTATTTTGGAAAACTTGGAGATGTGTATATGTGAGGTGAGAAGTTTAAGGAAAAAAAGATTTGATGGAGAATTAATAGAGAATAGATGAATATAAGGATGTTTTATGTATTGAAAATTAAAAATGTGGGAAACATTTTTCTTAAAAAAATTACTTGGGCAGGATAAAGTAAATACTCGATGTGTTCTTTTGATAAAAGTTTTGAAGAATTTGTTGAATTTTTTTAAATTGACATTGTGAAGGATAAATTAGAAGGAAAATGGTTAAATTGATGGATTATTCATAAATTTCGATGAAACAACTCACATTTACAACTAATATCGATATTTTTTATTCATCTTTTTTATATATTTATTTTTTTAAGGTAAATTACAAAAAAATCCCTAAGATTTAGTGTAATCATCATTTTACCCCATCTATTTAAAAAACCTTCACAATTTGGAATAGTGGTAGTACAAAACTAGAATTAACCATTAAACTGAACAAAAAGCAGAACCTCAACTCAACCTCCGCTTCTTCCTAGTCAACATAACATAACAGGGATATAGATGGGTTAGTTACTAGTAGTAGTAGTTTAATACAACAAGGCCAACAGCACTTGAAGCTACCCTTCAAGCATAGCCCTAAAAGCAGAAGCTACCCTTCAAGCATAGCCTTAGCAGCATCAATCAGTACCGGTCTGAAATCACTCGAAGCTCGACCCAGCACGGTGTAACCTTCCTTGTCCTCTACATCAACATCACCTCCATGTCTTATCAGAAGAAGAGCAACCTGCAAACCATTGAACATGAACATTCTTGGTATTCTGCATAATACCGAAACAGATGTAGAGATACAAACTCGTCTACCATGCTCATCTCATTGTGCGCATTATATGAGCATTATACTGTCAAGTCCAGTCCCAACTACTAAGGAGAATCAACTACTATATAATTGTTCAAATAACTGAAACACAAGTGCGAGCTCATCGGCTTAACAGTACCTCTTTGTGATCACAAACAACTGCATTCATGAGAGGAGTTTGACCCGCTGTGTCAGTAGCATCAACATCCGCACCCTCTTCAATCAGGTACTCACACAATTCTGAGTTCCCCCCTGTACTAGCTGCCCGATGCAATGGCGTGCAGCCTACCTGAGACCAGCAAATTTAATTCAACACAAAATGAGAGATCACAGACAGATGTAAAATCAAGCTATCAGATGCTTGCTGCAGCAGTTACAAGCCTTGTCCTTCGAATTGATGTTTGCCCTATGCGTGATCAGAAGCTCAGCAATATTCAACCGCCCCTTGCTAGCAGCATAATGCAACGCAGTCCGACCACCATCATTTTTCAGATTAACATCAGCTCCTACTCTCAGAAGAACAATGACCAGTCATATTCAAGACAGAACAATGTGTAATGTCCCAAGATTAATACTCCTAGAATATAAAGTAGAATTTCCAGTACAATCTAACCCATAAATCACAGAATAGTAGCATCAAACGACCAATTAATCAAACCACTACCCGGTACAAACAAATTATGCAATGACCAGTCATACTCAAGACAGAACAATGTGCAATAAACCTAGTCTGTTCAAACAAATTATGCAAAGATCCAAAAACATATAAGCTCCTAGGCATCAGCATTTAGGAGTGGCAATGTGCAAAACAGCACAACCGCACAAACAAAGATTTAAACAATAAACCTAGCCTGTTCATAGGAGCGTCACTAAATCCACAAAGACATGAAAGAAGCACAAAAATGAAACTCAAAACGGATGCTCGCCTTTGATTAACAAAATCTCCAGAATCTCGGCATTCCCCATGCTGGCCGCAGAATGAATCGGCGCCCAACCCTCTTCATCGGCACTATTCACAACTGATCCGTCAGCCGCATCAGCGAGAATCCTCACTACCTGGTCCAATTGATCGGTTAATCCTCTCTTTAAGAAAACAATCAACGAAAAGAAAGAGAAAGTTGCAACTACTTCAGCGTGGCCGGAAGAAACGGCGACGTGGAGGAGGGAGCGACCGTCTTCGTTCCGGAGAGAGAGAAACTCGGAGAGTTGGCCGCCGGAGATGGAACTGAATACCGAAGACTCGCCGGTCTCAGCGGCTTTAAATAGATCCTGGTCTTTGATTTGACGGCCGGCGGCGGTTGTGGGAGGGTCGATTTCCATGGCCATCGCCGTCTTCGGAGCAAAAGGGTTTCGAATTTGTGTTTCAGGCAATGTACTCTTTGCTCGGCAAGTGCAAATATCGAAAATCACCACGAATGTTATCAAGAAAGAGTGATTCAGTCCCCATATTTATACAAATAGCAAATGTGGTATTTACAATTATACAATACATGAAATTTTATGAGGATAAATGGTGTTTTTGGTAACAACCTTTTGAAATTAGTTTTTGCGTTTTAAAAATCTATCTACGAATAATTTTCCACAATTAATTATAGTTGTTTGATTTTGATCATTAAAAATTTATCATATACTTATTTTGATGAACTTACCATTATGTTGATTTATAAAAGTAATTATATAACAAATTTTAAATGAAAAAAATGTGCGAGTGACTGTCCATAGCAATCATAACCCAATTGAATGATTGGTGTTATTTTGATAACTATTTAGGTTGTTAGTTATAGAAATGAGGATAACAAAATTGTGGCCATAATATGATATAACGACCAAGTCCAAAAGCAAAAATAGGTTATAATCACAAATTGCATGCCCTACAAGAAATCATTTCTAATTTGTCTTATTTGCACACAAAAAAGAAAAAGAAAAAATAATTAGAGACTTGGAATGGACAATCCCAAATCTCCTCCCCGAACGAAAGAGAAACCATCTTTGATGGAGTTAATGGCCAACGCCAAACTAGTGGCGGAGGCGGCGCAATCGGCTCTCAACCGCGACACGAACGACGTGGATAGGGCCAAGGTGGCTGCAGCGGCGGAGGATCTTCTTCAAGCGGCGTCACATTATGGGATTGTAAGTGATGATAAGGGCATTGGAAAGTATCTTCAGAAGGCTGAGAATTATTTGCATCATTACAACAACAACAACGA
>JBBYHH010433316.1:0-11530 GCA_038382905.1 Daphne laureola
GTTTTGCATACACATACCACATTTCTTCATATATTGCATCATTTCCATCATGCATTTGAACACATCTGATCAGATTTGTGTGTTTTACGTAGTAAGCTCATTTTTGTGTAGATATACATCCAGATGGTGAAATTAAAGCTTCCAGAGTGAAGAGAAGAGAGCTTAAACATTGATGACTATGGAAGAGACATTTTTAAGGTGATGGTCACAAAGGAATTCCATCCCGGGACGATCCCGATTCCAACACAACGTGATCCATCGTGCCGCGCATCAGCCCTGCCTCAAAATGCACAACTACGGCGCCAACATGGCGCCATGACTCATGACACCAATTTTAAATGACCATATCTCCTACATATGAGCTCCAAATTAAGTGATTCAAAAGTCTGAATTGAAGTTTAGCAATAGATGTTTCCAACAAGCCTAATGTCATCTCATTTCGATGTCAGTAGTCTCCTGTAGAGCATTTTCAAGATAGGATGTCCAAGTAAACCAGACAAATTTCCATCACGGAGTGATCCAGGCGTGATCAAGGCATGATGGATCACGCCGTGAGCTCCAGGTCTGCCCCAAATTCATATTTCATGGCATGATCCATGGCGTGATCAAGGTGTGATGGATCACGTCGAGGAGTATAGTTTTCTGTCAAAGACCATTACGCTAATTTTCAGTTTCCACACATTTGTATCGGGTTTTATAGACTATTTTACCACCAATAAAGTTGCTAAAGGTGTCCAACATGTCTATGCACTCTTTAGTGATTATGATACCATATATATACTCTTTTAGGATGACTTCTTCATAGGTTAGGTTTTAATTACGAATTTTTAGAGTTTTAATCCTTTTTGGCAGCTCCCTTCATCTTCTACCTAGGTGTGAACTCCATTGATTCTCTGGACTTCAAGCTTGATGATTCTTGGTGGAAGACACTTCTAAATAGAGTTTTTGTTCTTCCCTTTCAATTCTTAATCTTCATTATTACATGTTCATGTGTTGTTGTGATATGAGTATGAGTGGGTAGACTCATTTCTCTTGGGGTTTGCTTGCCTAGGGTAATTCTTATGAGTTCTCAAGTCTATATTGATTTGGATATTGATTCTTGTGATTTAGATGTTCTTGTTATAATGATTGTGGCCACATTCATACATGCACACCAAGTGTTCGATAAAATGCCTGAGAATGTTTTGGTTGAACTACACTAGTACGAATCAATAGGATAACTCCCTATTAGTTAGAGATAACTTTTAGGAGTTTTTTGGTTATTAGGTTAGGAACTATTCTGGCGTTAAGAGTTAATGCTAGTACATGAGAATGGCTAGGTTGATTTGTTAAGAGGTTAACATGTTTTCTTGAGAAAGAAACTTGTTAGTAGAAGTAACTCATCTCCAATTTCATAGAGGAACTTGTAGGAACCCTTCGCACCCGAGCAAACCCCAGGAGTCTTTTATTATTGAAAATCTTCAAATGTTTTATTTGCATTTACTTGTTCATTAAATCATTCGTGGAAATCTTGATAATTGTTACCTTACTTTTTAGAGGTCCCTTCATTCCAAAGTTAGACTAATTCATTATTTTCTCGATTAATTATTATCCTTCTTTTTAGATTAATTTACACTTTTATTCATAAAGTTGATTGATGCCTTAGTTCATTTGGGTTCAACACCCTTTTTCGCTCACTACGCTATATTATATCTGATCCTTACACTTAAGGGCATTAAAAGGGTAGTTATAAATACAAAATATGTGCTAGAAAGTTACACCATTTTGCTTCCATATATTGTTTGCATACACATACCGCATTTCTTCATATATTGCATCATTTCCATCATGCATTTGAACATGTCTGTTCAGATTTGTGTGTTTTACGTAGTAAGCTCATTTTTGTGTAGATATACATCCAGATGGTGAAATTAAAGCTTCAAGAGTGAAGAGAAGAGAGCTTAAACATTGATGACTATGGAAGAGACATTTTTAAGGCGTTGTTCACAAAGGAATTCCATCCCGGTGCAATCCCGGTGCCAATACGGTGTGATCCATCGCACAGCGCATCAGCCCTGCCTCAAAATGCACAACTACGGCGCCAACATGGCGCCATGGCTCATGCCACCAACTTCAAATGACCAAATATCCTTAATGTGAGCTCCAAATTGAGTGATTCAAAAGTCTAAATTGAATTTCAGAAAGATAGATTTCCAACAAGCCTAATTTCAGATCATTTAGATGTCTGTAGCATCCTGTAGAGCGTTTTCAAGATGGGATGCCCAAGCAGACCAGACAAAATTCCATCACAGAGTGATCAAGGCATGATGGATCACGCCGTGAGCTCCAGCCCTGCCCCAAATTCAGTTTTCATGGCGTGATCCATGGCGTGATCAAGGCGTGATGGATCACGCCGAGGACTGCAGTTTTCTGTCGAGGACCATTGCGCTAATTTTTGGTTTCCACACATTTTTATCGGATTTTATAGACTATTTTACCCCCAATTAAGTCCCTAAAGGTGTCCAACATGTCTAGGGACTCTTTCGTCATTATGATACCCTATATATACTTTTTTATGATGACTTCTTAATAGATTAGGTTTTAATTACGAATTTTCAGAGTTTTAATTCTTTTTTTGAGCTCCCTCCATCTTCTACCTAGGTTTGAACTCCATTGATTCTCTGGAGTTCAAGCTTGATGATTCTTGGTGGAAGACATTTCTAAATAGAGATTTTGTTCTTCCCTTTCAATTCTTAATCTTCATTATTACATGTTCATGTGTTGTTGTGATATGAACATGAGTGAGTAGACTCATATCTCTTGGGGTTTGCTTACCTAGGTAATTGTTATAATTTCTCATATCTATATTGATTTGGATATTGATTCTTGTGATTTAGATGTTCTTGTTATGATGAATGCGGCCACATTCATACATGCACACCAAGTGTTCGATAAAATGCCTGAGAATATTTTGGTTGAACTAGACTAGCACGAATCAATAAGATAACTTGTTATTAGTTAGATAACTTTTAGGAGTTGTTTGGTAATTAGTTAGGAATTATTCTTGGCTTAAGAGTTAATGCTAATACATGAGAATGATTAGGTTTATTTGTTAAGAGATTAACATGTTTGCTTGAGAAAGAAACTTGTTAGTAGAAGTAACTCATCTCCAATTCCTTAGAGAAACTTGTAAGAACCCTTAGCACCCGAGCAAACCCTGAGAGTCTTTTATAATTAAAAATCTTCAAATGTTTTATTTTTGTTTACTTGTTTGTTAAGTCATTCATGCATCTCTTGATAATCGTCAGCTTACTTGTTAGAGATCCCTTCATTACAAAGTTAGATCAATTCATTGTTATCTCATTAATTATTCTCCTTCTTTTGAGAGTAATTTACACTTTTATTCATAAAGTTGATTGAAGCTCTAGTTCCTTTGGGTTCGACACCCTTTCCACTTTTAACATTATATTACACTCGATCCTTACACTTAAGGGCATAAAAGGGTAGTTATAAATATAAACTTTGTGCTAGAAAGTTACACTCTTTTGCATGCATCAGCAAGCTAGTTTTAGCTTCCTCTGAGCTCTCACTTAGCATCATGAGGTCAAAGACCACTTAAAATGATCTTGGTGGGCCAAGAATTCCAATAGAAACACTGAAGTAACCATAAAGGACCAAGAAAGCATTAATATTGTTGTAAGTGTTTGGACTGAACTGGTTGACAGCCATCGCATGCACCTTAGCTAAATGAAGAAGAAAAGGGGAAAGAGGAAAGCGGAGGCCATAGTCTAATCGGGATTTAAAGATAACCATCCATCCCACCCCAGGCTCATAAACCTTATAGTTCTTAGTAAGAACCTTGGTCCAAACCTACCGAGAGAGAAAGTAGGTAGATTGTCACTCCTGGATTAATTCAGGAGTAGCCTTACTCTTGAAGTGCTCCACCTCTGAGCAATAATCCTGAGGCACACTACCCTTTACCTCTAGAAGACAGGAATCCGAAGGACGAGTGGTAGAAGAAGAAGGAAAAAACAGTGCCATTTTCATTTACTTCGAGTTAAAGGCTGAAAAAAGCTTATTCAAGAAGGAGATCCAAAAGAGAAAGGAACTTGGTCGGCTTTATCAATCGTTGCCTTAAACTACCGGTAAAAGGCAACATCTACTAGAAGATCATCAATGAGCCTTCTAACAAACTCTGGTAGACTTCTTACACTGCTCTGACCACCACATCATCATCGTCCATTGAAGAAACTTTCCGCCTGATGGAGAGTAGGATGATCTGTTATTGAAGAGCTGTAGAGAGCACAAGGAAATTGAGAAGCAAGATAGAGGCAGCAAGGATGATAATGAAAGTTCTACTCCAATTCTCAACTACTTAAGGTGAGTCCAAGAAGATGAAACGATGCTAGAAGATCAATCTACGCTATCAATAAAAAAAGCATCTCGAGATTCAGGCCACAAAATGAGGAAATTGAACCATCATATCTTTGAAAGAAAGCATCCGAGAATCAAATGTGAGCCATTCAAAAGGCCCTACATTTCAAATGGCCAGATGCATCTGCATCCGGGAAATAGAGTGGGGGAATTCACAAGGCCCCAAATTTCAAATGGCCAGATGTATTTGCATACGCGAGATAGAGCGGGGCCATCCACAATTATCCAAATTTCAAATGGTCGGATATGTCTGCATCCAGAAAATATAGGGGGCCATCGACAAGGCCCATAATTTCAAATGGCCAGATTCATCTGTATTCAGGAAACAGAGGCACGGTTGAACACTGATCTCCTATTTCCCCTTTACCCTATGCTTCTCCAACTTTATGAGTTATGGTGTATTTCTTAGGGGTGGATAGTGCCTAATGTATTCACGATGATCAATGCCTTTATATTGGCATGTTATCTTACCGGGGCAACCCCTTTGCTATAGGTGTTTATGCACTTCTACCAGTTGATAAGGCTGAAGAACTGGGTGTTTTACAAGCTGGAACCTATGTAAGTACAAGTCAAGGGTGGCAAACCTCATCGCATTAGCGTTTTGTTGAGACTACTAGCTCGTAGGGCTCATGGAAACAATCCATCTTCTTCATCCTTCTTGATGACATCTGGAAGTTTCATGCTTTCTTTCTGAGGGAGGACAAACCCCATATGTATGAAAGGCCAACTATTTGGACTGACATAGATGGGGCTCAGTCGGTGTCCAAGTTGCTTGAATGCATTATGATGGTTATTAGAATCTAAGAGGTGGATAAGTCTTTCCCCTTTGTCGTGTTGATGATGGATGAGGTTGTACTTCGTACCATTGGGGTGAGTCATGCCCATAAGTTGTCGGGGCATGAGGATGCCTTGGAGAAGTGGGTCGATAATTTTTCTGGTGACCTCATGGAAAGGTTCCAAAAGGGTTTTAGTGCTCGTCGTAGTAAGAATTTAGAGTTTTTCTTTCTCGTTCAATCAGTTATGTTTCTTTTTCTTATAATTTGATTATTTTTTTTGTTGGTTTTCAAGGAAGATTTTGTCCCTAGAGAGCTTGTTCCTTTAGAGGAAGGATCTGAGGGAGGCTTTGATGAGGAGCGTGGCCAAGCCTTACCCCGTTGAGCCTCAGAAGGGCGTCATAGATGAACTGGAGCATCGTTCTTCAGGTGGGGACCATTACCTCTAGCATGATTTTCATGAAGGGACTTCATGTGGCAATTGTCTCACCATCTACTACGGTGGAGATAGGCGATGAGTCAGAAGATTCAACTCGGCTTGTAAGGAAACAACCTCGTTTGATACTTGATGGTGAGTTTTGTTGCATTTGGCTTTATGGTTTCTTTATTTTTTGGTAAAGACTAATTTTCTTTGTTTGTAGAAAAGGAGGGTTAGGAGGCTAAGGTTACTGGGTTGGGACCAGATGATACAAAACACCTATGAGTGTTGAAGGTCCTTGCAAACCTGGATCTAGAGAGGAGAAAGGATGGTGGTAGAATTGGCCCTAAACCCTAGCTTGAATGAGCTAGAATTTAGTTGTGAGGCCAGGGGATGAAGAAGATGAACCTAGAACCTTCCCACTCAGATGGAGGGATAATGTAGGTCTAGATCTTTAGTCAAGTTACATGAACTCAAGGGCTAGTGTGGTGGAATAGAAAGGAGAACTCTACGAAGAACAAGAGAGGCTTTAGCTCTTCAATGTTGTTTCAAAATGAGTTCTAAGTTGGTTTGTGTTTTTTGGATGATTGTATACCCTAGGGCATCTCAATCCTATCCAAACTTACATGGAAAAGACAACCATACCCTAGGTTAGCAACTAACTAAAGCAATTCAGCCATAATTAGGTGTTAACCCTAGTTAACTAAGCTAATTGAATCTACTTAGATAACTAAACTTTACCCTAAATGTCTTAAAAGTGTGATAGGAAGGTAGCTTGAAGAGGTAAGAACCGTTCAACATGTATCCATCATCTTCTTAATAGGTTTTGGCTTTATTCTTCATGAGGGGACCACTATTAAAAGTGATAGTTGTTCAATCTTGAAATAGGTCCCCAACCTTCAATTGAAGTCCGAATTGGATGAAACATATTGCATTGGTTCCCTATCTTCATAATATATCCAATGAATACACTTTAGGCCATTTTTATAGAACTTTGGTTTTGGGTGTCTAAAGAGCCCCTAAAATAGCTAAGTGTAGAGCTGTCTTGGAAGTGAGCTTCAACCAGGTCCTTAAGCCATGAGATGGCTCCTTCTTTGATACTTTCCACTTGATCTTCATCCAATTGCATACCAATGATATCCAACTTGAGGCCTAGGACTTTTTGTTCCTCCCTTTATTATTGCTTGGCTACCAAGGTACCCATAAAGAGACTGAGGCATTCTTGAGCCTTCTTTTCCCTTGCTCTTTTCATGGGTCATCCCAAGTGTTGGAGTGGATGCAATCTGACTTGAGGTGCTTCATTGATGACCTTTGATGAGGGTGATAAAAAGGGGCCATGAGTACTAGTACTTGGCACCAAGAGTGTTGGTGTCGGGTGTGAAGAGTGCTTAGCACACGAGGATTATAGTATGATGTCACTCCCCTTGCCTTCACTTGTTCTTGACTTGGCATGAAATTGAGCTACTGAACTGGAGCTTGAAGTGGTAGGAATGTTGGTTGGCTTGGCTTGCTCTATGAGTTGTTGAAAAGTGCTTGCTTTCTGACTTGTACTCCTTGTGCACCTCTTTCTTATTCCTCTTGCCCTTGTGTAGCTTGGATCATATCATCCCCTCCTTCTTAGAAAGAATCCAACCTCATATTATCTTCTTGGAGTTCACCTTTATAGGGATAAAGATCACACACATTAAAGGAAGCATGCACATTATATTTGTCAGTAGGCAAGTCTAGCATGTAAGCATTGTCATTAATCTTCTTCACAATTCTAAATGGTCCATCGCCTCTTTCATACTCTCGAACTTGTCCCTACCATCTATATCTTTCTGATTTTAGGATCTTAATAACATGCTTTCCATTTTAATATGTCATACATGTGCCACTAGGATGTCACATGATATCATGTCATATATGTACAAAACATATTGTATATAGTGTTAAACTAAGTCATAGCATGATGTCTTTATCAAATCATGGCCATTTCATATCTCATATGACATGGATGAAACTATATGATAATATACTAAAGGAGAAGAGGGATAGAAGAGCACCTTAGACCTGGAACACTGCTTAAGAAACTAGAAGTTCCTTGCTCCAAAACTCCTTGAGAAGCCTGCCCCTGAAGTGCTCCTCCTTGGAGGCGAAACTTAGAGAGAAATATCTCTAGTTGTGGTTAACCCACAAACTCTAAAAGAACACTTACTAATTAAGCTTGAGAGAAGAAGAAGTAGAGAGGGAAATGCTACCAAGGGATGAGAGAAATGAGGTGAAATGGCCTAGTATTTATAGGCAATGAAGAGTGGCCATTGACACCCTTCAAATGTTGAAAACACACCACCAAAAGGCATGGGGTGTGCCTTGCAACCCTTCTCCTTTGGATGCACCATTTCGGAAATGGAGGCACCCTATGAAGGCCAGCCCTTAGGCTTCCCTTCAATTCTGAAAAGGCATCGTGTCCTTTTCCCAAATGGTTACTCCTTTTGGTGTAAACAACATAATGTTTGGATGAAAGGTTGTACCCTTTCTTCAAAGGTTGTCACCCTTTCACCAAGAGACATATCTCTTTACCAAAAGGTTCCATATACTATTTCACAGAAGGATTAGAGTGATCTTACACAAATTTAACCCATAATACCAATTTCTCAACATCAACTCACAAAGAGCTCAAACTAAGCTCACATTGAGCTTAAACACTCTTATACTTCAAAACTATCTCACATGAACTCAAGTTAGCTTCTAAATGCCAACATGAGCTGGAGTTAGCTACTTTTATCTAACATGAGCTAGTGTTAGCTACTTTTAGCTAACATGAGTGAAATTCTAGCTGACTACAACCACTTATAGTTGGAGTGAGCTGACTTTAAGCTAAGTCTATCTACTTCTAGCTGGAGTGAGCTGACTCTAGCTACTTCTAGCTAGAATGAGCTTGGGTGGAGATGAGTTTAGCTACTCCCAGCTCCTGTGAGGTAGAGTTAAGCTAACACAAGTCATGTCTAGCTACTATTTGCTAGAGTGAGCTCAACTTAAGCCATGTCTAGCTACTTATAGCTAGAGTGAGCTAGATCCAGCTACTCTGAGCTGGAATGAGCTGAAGTCTAGCTACTACCAACTTCTGTGAGCTGTAGTGAGATGACTTTAGGTAACTTAAGGTATGTCTAACTACATATAGCTATAGTTAAGCTAAGGTAAGCTACTTATATATGACCTAGAGCTAAGATGAGCTAAGTTCAGCTACTTATAGCTAAGGTGAGCTAGAGTGAGCTACTTCTAGCTAACTCTGAGCTCCTACTTAGCTTCACAAGCACAAGTACCATCTCAAAAGTATCTTGGTGTGATAATAATTCCTACAAAATTAGCACTAAGGTTTCTTTTTGGTGAAGATTCCCAGCACCAAGGAAGCTGGAGTTATAAGGTTGGTCTACTTACCAACTTCCTGCTCTAAATTCGCAAGTCAAAGTTTTAAACTACGCACTCAGGAAGTGCGGTTCTGTAGCTTGTCTTGGGAAGGATAATATATTCAGAATTAAGTCTGGTTAAATTTACACGGAAGAATGAAAGTTCTTCCTCTGGAGTTGTTGGTTACCATGAAGGGAATAATTTTGAAGTATGCTACTGAAACTTCATTCTTTATTGGGTCAATTGATGCATGTGTTATGATTTGGGGTCAGCCTACGACACTCCATTCCGGAGTCCTGTTTGTGAGAGTTCTACCCCAATAATATATTCTGTATCAGTTTTGTCCCGTGGTATACCAATAGGATATTCTGATTCTATTTGATATTTGAGTCTGTTGTCGCACTGGTACGATGCTCTATTTGCTGACCCCTCAACTTGACTTGGATATGCTTCGAAAGCGTGCATTAATCTCAGTCAAAGAGGTTCATTCCCACAAATGAGTTGGAAGATTGACTCAACTTATGTTAGTGTTTTTTCAGGGACTGACACAACTCATATCAATGGTTTATCGAGGATCGACACCACATATGTCTGTGGTTTGGTGCGGCGAATAAAAATTAGTTCTGAACCAATTGTATTTCCGATGAACGCAATTTCATAGTACAGATTCTGGATATGAATACATTGGATTGGTGACATTCAGCATGTACAAGTTAGGATTGGAGATCATTGAGAATAACCGGAATCAGCATCGGATTACCGATGTTCGTTTTTGCACATGAGACCTTTTGGGATAAGTTTGGTATATTTCATTTTCTGACACTCCGGAACTCCGGATTCTGAAGATATGTGGTGTCCTGTGGTTCATTTTTCTTTGTGGGACCACATGGAAGTTTGAACTCCATTTGGTCTGAGTGTGGTCCACATTAATCATGGTTCGGGAGGCATTTATGGCACGTGACTCATTACGCCATGTTACACCCACCTCGGACGCTTGGTTTATTTTCGATGTAATCTTGGCCGGGATTTGTACTTGTATGTGATTACTGGGAGATCATATGATATATATATGTGTTGGAAACATTATGAATGAATTCTACATTTCTAGGATTTATTTGGAATTTACTCAGAACAATTTAGAGGTTTTATAACATTTTATAAGTCTAGGGACATTTTCCCAAAAATTAGTTCGGAGGGCAAAATGGTCAACTTTGGAAAATTGAATGGAAAATTTTTATTAGGCCCAGTGGTGGGCCGGTGGTTTGGGCCTCACCTTGGGCTTGGTCTTGGGCTAACCATCCAAGAGAAGCCTTAAGCTAAACCAAAATTTGATTTGGCTTCCTAAGCCATGTGTCTCCCACCTAAATAGGTAGCCACCCTCATTCAGCTCACTCAGCCTCTCAACTAGACACCTAACCATCTCCTTTAGAAACCTAACCAGCAGATAAGACACCTAGCCATCTAGTAATCCAGCAAAGGAAACAAAACATTAAGGAAACAAACACTTAGAAACTTTAAGCTCATCTTACCTTATTGCCTAGGTTACAGCAACTTCAAACCCAGATTCGACCCCAAAAATGGTTCAATCTATTCTTCCACTCTTCATCAACCTTCTTCTACATCCTCTTAGATACAACATTAAAGAAGAAGAAGGCCATCAAACCTGGCTTGCAATCCGACTGGTCCTGCAGCTACGTTTGGTCTTCAAACACCATTTCATTTCGGTTTTGAGGTTGAATTCTCAACAAATAATTCCCTACCATCATCTAGAATTCTAACTTGAAGATTATAGAGGTAATATATGCTTTCCAAGGTTGGTATGAGAGTTTTATGGTTGGACTTTTTATGAGGATTAATCCATGTTTTCCTTCTAGTGTAGAAACTGAAATTGGAAGGATTTCTTGGGAAATTTCTTCCACAAATCTCTTCACAATCTCAAGGTCAGAAAGCTATTGGTTCTGTATGATGATTTTATAAGCATAAAATAAGGATTATGTATGATTTGTTTGAAGAAAAACCATAAAAATACAAAAGGATAAGAAAAACCCTAAAGGGCCAAAACTTTGAGAAATTATTTCATGTATATTTACGTGGAGGAAAATTCTAAAACTTTAGCATATTGTTTTCTATGTTCTTTTGGAGTTATGGTTAACATTTTCAGGAATTTGAATGAAGTTTGATTAAGATTTGGATTAAACCATGAATTAGGGTTTAGGAGAGAGAAAATGTTGGAAAATGCTTCAAATTGAAGTTTAAGTCAAGTTCCAGCATTGATATGAAATTTGAATATGAAAAATATGTAAAATATGAAGGTTTGGTGTTGGTCAAATTCATTTACAAATTGTTGGGAATTAATTGTGATTTTTGGAAGGTTTTGGGTTAAATTGCAAGAAAAGCGAAAGTTTGGAGTAAAATCAGCAAATGTGCCATTTTTACTGTTCACAGAAGAATTGTTGCTTATTTGGGAAATTTTGATTGTTTAATTGTATTAAATAATCATTTGGTTAAGGAAATAAAGTTGGAAATTGAAAGAAAT